>DWLH01002102.1:0-11362 GCA_018249795.1 Heliconius telesiphe telesiphe | reverse complement strand
TCGTCATTGTCCGTATTAACACATTTTTTAAAAATTCCATTTATAAAATAAATAGGGGTTGTTTATAGATGCCACTTCAATAAACGTGCATTATAATGTCCAAGCTTACATCTCACAGCAAAATTACGGTTTTAAAAAATACATAATTTTTGGTTAAAAATAACAATTTTAGGAGAACTGCCAATAAATCGAATTATTTATTATACGTATACTATACGTATATTTTTGAAACATTACGTTCTTTTTATCTATGTTATGTTTTTTAAAACTCTGTTAAATGTGCTGATGTCAGTTAATAATTTAATTTACTGCTTCAGAAACAACCTTTAATATTAAATTATTGATTTGGGTAATGATTCATAATATTATTTGTAAAATAACTGTAATAATTGCATATTAACTCCTGTACAGTTTTTAACTTAGTTACATATATTATATGAACGAACCAACCAAAAAATATTTGTATTTACTGGATATTTCTTTCAAGATCGTTCTTTATCTCTGTGTTGAATTAATTACGACTTAAATTAACTGTTATGATTTATGAAGGTAATCTCCACTAACAATTCAATTTTTTATTGTATAAAATATTATATAATAGTGCTTCAAAAATATATATTTATATCAACAGTCATATAACCCAGATGTTTCAAATGTCATTCTTTAGCTAGAAATCTTACCAGCGCGATTGCTATATAACATTCGTAGGCAAACTAATGCCTTGAGTTCATTCAAATGTCGATAACTTTTTTTTAATGAACCGATTTTGATGAACCAAACTTTAGTAGTTTGAGTTAAAACAAAGCAATTGGTGCAATTTTCAAGTATATCGGTTCAGTATTTTCAGAGAAAAATGTGGACATACATATCGACAGGCAGACAGACAAGAAATTAAAAAAATATATTTTTGCTTTCTATTATTCTTTCTAAGTGTCCCTCTATCCATTTCAGTCAAAATTATTAAATGTACAGACAAAATATTTTTACTGTCTTATTATATATAGAGATGAGGCAATGGAATCAGGATTCGGCGTTCTTGTTAAAAGTTACAAATTATTCAAAAATATTTAAAAAGGTATGTATCCAGGCTAAGTCTATGTATATAAGGGCAAAATTTTTGAAATCTAGTAATAAAATTAAAGCTACATGGGATGCTATTACGAGTGTATCTGGGAGATCTAGAGCTGTCAGTGAACCTATTAAATTAAAAGTAAACAGTGTAATTTTAAATTCAGATTTAGAAGTGGCAAATACTTTCCAAAATTTATTTTCCGAAATAATTATTGCAGTTACACGTTCACTGCCATCGTCACCTTCAGAAGCAGTATTAATACTAAAAAACCATGTAACTAGTTGTAGACAAAATTTTGTGTTTAAGACTGTGTCACCAGAAGAAATTGTCAAAACTTTTAAAAGCCTTAATTTAAAGAAAACTGGTGACTTATGGGGCATGTCTGTTAAAGTTCTTAATATAATTATACCTAATATTGCTCCTTATCTTGCTTTAACTTTTAAGAATTGTGTACAATCCGGTATTTTTCCTGATTTAATGAAATATAGCAAAATAATGCTGCTTTACAAAAGTGGAGATAGATCTGACCCCGAAAATTACAGACTGATTTCTATTTTGCCGTCTTTAAGTAAAATATTTGAAAAAAATATATTTAACCAGCTCACAATTTTCTTAAATATTAACAATTGTTTCCATAGCGAGCAATTTGGTTTCACCAAAGGCAAGTCTACTACGGATGCGGGTGCTGCACTCTTAAAGCACATTTATGACGCATAGGAGAAGTCACAAAATGCAATTGGAGTGTTTTGTGATTTATCCAAAGCCTTTGATTGTGTAGACCATGAAACTCTGTTATTAAAACTTTATCATTATGGTATACAGGATACTGCCCTTGATCTTATTGCCTCATATCTAAACGAAAGAATCCAAAAAGTTAGTTAGTATAAATAATGTAAAATCATCTGGATCTCCTCTAAGGATGGGCGTTCCACAAGGATGTATTCTTGGTCCCCTTTTATTTCTTCTTTATATTAACGATCTGCCGTTTGATGCAAAGAACCTCTGTGATATTGTACTCTTCGCAGATGATACCTCTTTAATATTTAAGGTAGACAGAAATAAAACAAACTATGACGAAGTGAATAGTGCATTATCGCATATTCTTTATTGGTTTAATATGAATAATCTAATGTTAAATGCTAAAAAAACTAGTCTAGAAATTAAAGGAGAAACCCTCAATGTGTCGGAATCAGCTATTTTCTTAGGTTTAACTATAGATTCCAAACTCCTGTGGAACACTCATCTGGAAGCACTTGCGGATAAACTCAGCTCTGCCTCGTTCCCCATTAAAAAAGTAAGACAAATGACGGACGTTGAAACTGCCTTATGCCTTGAAGTCTTCTATAGTTATTTTCATATTATTTTCTTACGGAATGTTGCTATGGGGCAGTGCTTTAGATATAGATTCAATATTTATTCTCCAAAAAAGAGCCGTGAGATATATTTATAATCTAAGAGCTCGAGATTCTCTGCGAGATGTTTTTAAAGATTCAGGTATTATTACAGTTGCTTCACAATTTATATATTATAATATTCTGTTTGTCCGACAAAATGTACCGTGTCATAATAAAAATAATGATATACGATACGATAGGAACGAGAAATAAAGATAAACTTGTTAGGCCTCGTTTTCGGCTCCAAAAAGTTAATAAATCTTTTATGGGTCTGAGTATATGTGTATATAATAAACTTCCGAAGTGTATTCTAAGTTTGCCACTACCACAATTGAAAGTAGCTTTAAAAAAAATACTAACAAGTAAAGCTTATTACACTGTTCAAGAATATTTAGAGGATAAACATGTATGGAATTAATGTCTATTGAATGTGATGCAGGATAGCTGCCAGTTAATGTAATAAAATTATATATAATACCATTGACTTTGAAAAGAGCAACTGTTGAGTTTCTTGCCGGCTCTTCTCAGCAGAATTGCCTTCCGAACCGGTGGTAGCTTTTTATTTTGTTTATATGTTCATTCGACGATTCAAAAGTGAATAAAGAATATTTTGAATTTGAACTTAATCTCATTATATACATATGATCATAAAAGCTTGTCGCGATGATCAACATTTAATTTAATTGAAATTTTATAGGTTGTAAATTATATTATATATATTTTATTAATTTAAACTTCTATTTCTAATAAATTATGTAAAAATATATTGCTCTTCACTTACTCTGCACTCTTTTACCACAACTTTAACTTTTAATGGTTACTGTGGGTTATCCTAAAGAAATAGACAACATCAAGAGGGACATTTTGTCTTTGTGAGATATACAATTTCGCTGGTGCTTTGATTTCATCTATCACATAAGGTTTAGTCAACATCTGCAGTGGAAATACACAAAAATGTATTTTATGATTAAATCTGTGGATTAACTGTAATATTATATGGATGTAGATACAAATGGACATTTCATGTGTGCAATGTGTGGGAATGAGTGTTTTATCACCAGGTTCCCTCTGCCTGTCCTACCTACTATATGCAGGGTACAGGCCAAGGCTAAAAAATACCAGGGACTCAAATAAAAACCACATAAAGAGTTACCAGTTATACTTTATTGAAGTAAATATGTCTATATACAATCCCATTATCCATTATGATACCACTCAACACTGAGATTGACTTTGGATTTTGAAATATACTGATGTAAGGACAGACGTATGTCTGTTTAACCGACTTAAAGCTAGGAACATAAAATAACACTTGTGACTACATCGTTTACATTGTCAGCTCCTGTGAACAAGGAAGAAAACAATTTATTGAATATTTATATTAAGATAAATAATTAATCATATAAAAATAATTCAATATAAATATAATTTGTCATATAATTTCGACATTGTTTTATCATTGCAAATTTTCTCCCAGGGACATGTTAATATTTAACTAAACATTTTTTTGCATTTATCTAAATACTAAATAAGTGATGGTAAATACCTACAAGTAAATCAATTAACTGTATAAAAAAAAAAAAAAAGATAATATGATGTGGGACACCATCTGACTGTAAATTCTACAGTTGTGGGTTTGATTACCACAGACAAATGAATTACTTTATTTTCCTTATTCCATCAACATGGGTTTCGAAAATTGGGCAGTGAGTAGGGAACACTATGTTCTCCAGCACTATTTCCTCTACCCCTGCTATATTGCAGGATGCAGAGTGAAACTAAAAAAAAAAAAAAAAATATGAAAAAAACTTACCATTATAGCATTAACGATATCAGACTGGTTATTCTTGAGGGCGCGGACTGCCTTCGCTCGGGACACGTTCGCTTGGGTCATGACGATTTCCACATCCTTCTCGTCGACTTCTGTCTCATCTACTCCTTCCTCGTCTTCTTCCTCTGCTATGGGTGCCACTGTCTGAAATTTTAATATTGGGTTATAATATTACTCTTTATTGTATATTAAAAAAAAATATAGAAAAATTACGTAATTAAGTCAAAATTACTTATTATGAACATTTACCATACAATCAATAATAATTCAACTCAACATCCACATAAAATTTGATAAAATAAAACAATCATATGGCAAGACCACACAAAAAAATACTGACAATATTGCCAAAGAACAAAAAACTCACAGTGCCAGCAGTCACAGCATCATTGCCAGCTGCCGCCGTCTCTGGAGCCTTGAAACGTTCTGCAGCAGCCATGGTGGCCTGCTGTGACAGATCCTCAATCTTGGCTTCACCAAACACTATGTAGGTATCCGAATGGGGGTTCTTGTACACATCGGGGGAGTTTATCACAAAAAGAATGTTCTTTGACTTTCTTATTGTCACCCTGTTTACACCTTGCACCTGAAATTTTAGAATTAAGACATAATTATAAAAAAACAGAGTAAAAACGGCTTCAAGTCTTTTGTCGAATAGCAGAATGTAGGCAAAGGAAACTTAGCAGTCTTTTCCGCCCAAATTTCAAAACATTGCATAAAATAATATACAAATAACTATAACTAACATAATTCATAAGAAAAAATTGTTGCTAACACACTAACACTATACGGATATTAATCTGAAATAAATTAATTTTATTTTATTGTGTATTGGAAGGCGTAACTCAACACTGCGCTTTGTCTTTTACCACAAAAAAACAATGTACATAATTAATTTCCTTGGATGGGAAATGATCCCACAGCCGTTGTGATTATAGTCAGATGCTGTTTAATGACAGCCATTGCATTGGTTTTACATATTCTAATTCACATTTTAAACATATTTTCATTATAGTCCGACAGAACCGTTATTGCATATGGGAAGCACGCGCGGTAGAATTGCGCAGAACGTATATATTGCTATCTGCACATAGACACACCCTCTCACGCCGCTCCGATACCCCGCGAGTGCTCGCGGGGAATCGGTGCGGCGTGAGAGCGGGCGGTCACTAGACTACGGTACAGTCGAGCGCAACGCTGTCCGTTCATTACTATTAAATATGAATATATTATCATATGATAGCGTCATATATACAAAATGGCGCAGTAAAGCATATTTATCTAGTAATATTATAATAATTCGTGTGTTAGATTAAGCAACATGCAAAATCAAGTTATGGATAAGCAAATTTAAAAATTAAATAAAGTACTGAATTGTAATTATTATAATGGGGCCACATCCAAGTCTTCATCAATTCAAATTTAATAAAAAAGTAAAATTGAAAAAGTAACTTTAATATGGTTTTACATAAAATAAAGGCCAGTTGTGATGCAGTGGCACGAGGTGTAACTGCAAAACTGACTGGTTGGGGGTTCGATCACCACTTGAGGAGATTGAAATATTTACTTAAATTTATATTTCCATTTATTCGCTCTGGTGTCGAGGCTAAGCGGAGTTCTGCCACTCAACACGCAATGCCTCCAGAATTCGGCAGAAAGTGGGAAACTGAGTGTCTTAACACTAGGTTCCCTCTGCCTACCCTGCTGTGTGCGGGATACAGCGTGAAGCTGATTTTGATTTTTTAATAAAATAATAAAAATTATAATACATGCAAAAAAATTGTAAAAAATAAATATATTTAGTTTAAATAAATAAAATATTAAATATAAAAGCAAAAATTAAAAGGAATGGCGTTCAGCTACAGTGTTAATTTATAAAAATAATTAGCAATAAAATGAAAATAAAATCAATCAATCGAGGTCTTAATAAATTAATTAAGTTAATAAATGATATCGTCAATTCAATCAAAAAATTCAAATAAATAAATATTTATTACCGTTTTATTTAAAACATTTATAAAAAAACAAGCAATCAAAACGGTAAAAGGCATTTTTGTTTACAATTAATTATATTTTTGTTTGAACCATATATATATATATATATAGTGTGAGCTCGATTGTACTTATAAAGATGTGTGAGTACGAATTTTCTGTAAGGACGTAGCAGTCACACCGACGCACAGTACACGATATGGCAAAGGGATATTAGATTTTTTGTACCTCAAAATTGATTTTTATAATTTACCCAATATTTTTTTTAATATAATCTTTAAGAAGTTTAAATATTGCCAGATATTTCTTTATCCATATTGTATAGTACTGTGTATTATGCATACTGAATATTTATGTTGTACATAGGTGTATATGGTATATATATAAATATCATGATTCATTAGTTATATAAGCAGAAGTTTAGTTTAGTTTAAAATGACTCCTGGTCATTACTTAAAAAAAAATACTTTTCGGGCTAGTCTCGATTTTATTCTCGACAACGATGTATGGAACTGTTGATTTCTTTTTCAATATTTAGATATCCTCATAAAATTTTCGTTTTGTATAATTTACTAGAACATAAAGAAGGTCAGATATTTTAATTATGATTTGCTGAGCGTGGGGTAAAACAACATAACAGGGTAACACTGATCGAACGTTTTCTGCGCATAGGTATTTTGCGCAATTTTACGCGAGTACCTCCGATTATCAATAAGAATTTTGACGGACTGTACCATTTATGATATTATTTCTTTATACCACCCACTGCAACCATGACAGGTTAAAAAAAATATGGGCTATTTAATTTTTTTTTGTTTAAGGCCTGAAATTATAGAAGTTGTATGAACATATAACTTACCGGTTTAAGTCCAAGTTTGCTCATAATCTTACGAGCTTTCTTCTCGCCACGTGATTGTTTTGCTTTTGACACAATATCAATGCCACCAATTGGGTTGGTGATACCACCTGCACCTGGCGCTCCTGAAATTAGAAATGATTTTATAACTTTAATTTTCTTTTATGATTGGAGGTCTTTGGTTATATGACTGTAATGTGATGGTAGCGGTTTAGTTCATCACACTTTACAAGTTTACTTTACTTTACAAGACAAAGCATGGTGGTGAGTTCCACCAATCAAAATGCTGTCTAGAAAATTTTTCAGTGTCTAGAATAGAGTGTCACTAGGTTTCCTCTCCCTATTCTGCTATATGCGATATGCATACTTGTATGAAACTATTACAACCTATAGCATGCCCCACTTTGCATGCTTTCAGCTTATATTAGAACCTATCTCTATAAAAAGAACTATCCAATATAGTACTTTCAGAGATTAACTCAATCAACTGTCAACTCTTTAGCGTTTTAATATTAATAAAGAGCATAGTAAGCATATTTACATTTTCCCACTCCGACAAAGCATAGTATTAACCCAACATGCAATGTCTACAACAATTGAGCAGAAAGTGCCTTAACACTAGATTCCTTCTGTCTACAAATTGTCTATTCAGCATTCAGAGTGAATCTCTCAAAAATGTATAATCATTTTTACCAGCATCTTCTAATTCTGGGATAGTGTCGTCAGAGTCGCTGTCTGATGATGCAGTCTCTTCCTTGCGTTTCTCAGTCATGGAGGCGGTGGCCTTGTCCAATTCTGTAAGTTCTGGCATTTTGATTGATTAGTGTTCCTGGAAAATTATAATTAGCCTTTAATTTTATGATGCTTTAGACGTAAATTTCTTAAGTCGGAATCTATATTGGAACATAAGTACTATACTATCATACTTAGACATTGTTTACATAGTTTTCTTTATTCTAAATTAAAGATTTCTAGAATTATGTTGACCTTCGGTCGATCAGACAAGGATTAATCTCTTAAAGTTGTGTCTTTTAAGTAAAATGTATAACGTAATTTGATCTGAGTATACAATTGTTACATATATCAACACTTAAAAAAGTATCTTTTTTTAATCAACGAGCACATTTTGTAAACACATCAATAAAATTTGTACTAATACAGAAAAAAATATGCGAAATTTATAACTTCATTCAAAGGTACCATGCTGGTGTGATTTTCATTTATTACTTACTATTGATGTTATTTTGTTTATCGCTTGAAGTTAATAGGTATAAATGAAAAAAAAAATTACAAATATGGAACACTAAGTTACAAAAATAAAAATAACGTAAATTATAAAACTGTATACAATTTATTGATCCTATCAAATGCCGCAAAAATGGGCGCGGGGTATGCACTTATTACACTCGATAACTGAAATAATTCGCTTAATAGCACCATAAAACACTACTAAATACAAATATAAATTAATAAATTACTAATATTACACGATTTTTAAGACAATTACGGATTATTTACCTTATTCTAAAGAAATTTGTGAAGGAAAAGAATCTTCGGTATTTTATCCGATTTGACAAGAAGATATTGTTGCCATGTGCAATATTACAATAATATACCCAGAAATAACGAAACCTACCTTTCCTAAATTGAATAACTATGGTATACTTTTATTTAATTGCCTTTAAAATAAATATATATATATATATATATATATATTTTTTAATATATTTATCAAATAAAAATGAATATCATTATGAAGTATTTTTTTTGATACGGGCAATAAATTTTATATGTCATTGTTTCGTCTTTTTAGTGACGTACATTTTAAATTTATTTAAATCGATTAACTGATAGACTATATATAAGAATGTATTTTTTAATCACAGAAAACTTTTTATAAAAAATGGCAGTTGACACATTTGGAGAGCGTTTATGTATACAGCTGTATTTATAAAGTTACCATATTTTAAAAAATAATATTACAGCAATAATTATTTTAGCAATAAAAAAAAATGTTATTAACAAAACATATCAACTTTCTTGATTTCTTATATTAATTTAAGTGTTAATTGTAGGTATACGAAGAAAAGGGAAGCTGTCTATATGTCTGAATAATCTATTAAAAGAATAACGATAAGATATTATAACGATTTTTGTTTAGATAGCGAGGGAAACATTATTTTTTTAAACTTAAATATGTTTAAAAAAATAATTTGATTTTAAAACAAACTTGACAAGGGAAAGCTGTATGTCTTACATCACTAGCATTTTTTTTTAAATTGATAGGTAATCAATCGAGTCTCCTTTACTTTACTATTAGTTCTACAGAAGGCCACGACTGCTTATTGCTTATTAGTTTTAAACAACAACGTTCTTGTTTTGATACTGAAATTGTCAATTTTCCATTTATTCGTTAATAAATATTAAATTTTGACGATTTTAGAACGTGCCATAACATTATAAATAATTAAATAAGCTAGTATGTCGGATAAAGTGATAGTTTAATTGAGTAATATATTATTGTAAGTCCAAAGTGCGTTTGTTGTTTTGTGAGTGATTGTTTAAAAATGTCTCTAGAAGAAAAATTTACTGCCGCTGTCAATGTTATAAGAAGTTTACCTAAAAGTGGTATGTATTTTCGTAGAAAGTTCTATTACTAGTTTGTTTATTTAACTTTTGCACTTTATCTATTTAATACACGTATTGTATTGTGTTGATTTTATACAATAGCCACCTATCTATATCTAGGTTCATCATAGTTCAACATTTTATATGGAAATCATTAATACAGTAAATGTATACAGTGCAAATATATATGTAAATATTTGTATCTGTCCTGGCAGTTTTTTTCTGCCATATATTTAATTTTTATTTAATTACATTGTGAACTGAATGGTAATTCTGATCTTCCATTATATGTTAATTAATCCAAGCAAAACAGTGACGAACTTATGTGTTCTTTACTTTTTATCTTCATTAGCTTTTATAGTATTTAAAATACATTTGTATTTTTTTATATCAACATAGTATAATTTCTATTTGTAATGTGCCTTTGTATTAATAAAAATTTGTATTAAAAGTAGAGAATATAGTATCTTTCCTATGCTTATCTTGCTATATGTAACAAAAGCTTAAAGCAAAAAAAAGCCTACATAATAATATCTTTAATGATTGTGCATATATGTGCTAACATAAGTGCAGCAAATTGTTTATTTAAAGTTTGCAATGCTATGTAAAGTTTGCAATGCTATACATATTGTTTGTGTAACTAGAAACTTTAAAGACATTTTCATTTGTAAATATTGATTTAACATAAAGCTTGTCTCTTACATAACTATTGTTTCAAGGAAGCAATCAAATTTTATGTAGTTTAATGTCCTCTCTTATCAGATGTTGCACAACTTATTATTATGGTACTGTTATTTTATGTATTTTTCCATCTTTGTTTCAAAACAAAAGGATTTATAGAACCTAGCAATAAAATTCACAACTTTCCATTCAATTTTCTCATTTCATTTTTTACTATATGGTGAATGACATAACCCAACACTACACTTTTCTTTGGACTACCATGTAACTATTAGGAAATAAAAATAATTCATATTATATTCATATTTTATATCCCCAGTTGAAATTAAACCCAAAACCATCATATCCAAGTCTAAGATACCCCAATGATTATAGATAAATATTAATGTATCTGAACTAATATTATAAAACTGAGTTTGGTTTGTATTACTTTTTATCAGGGTAGGATAGTTCATTTCCATGGCTTGGCACTATCAGTAGCAAAGTGCCGGGCAGTAGTTTTTTCCAAAAATAGAGTAACTCCTGATTTTGAAATTATTTACGGTAATGATAATATTACGGGAACGTTAAATTCTTAGGCAGGATTCTTGATAAAAGACTAAACAGACTGACAGACTAAACATGCTCAACATATCAGTAAAATATTTTTTTACATTTTTAAAGTGTTATTCCACACTTAGAAAAGAAAAATACTTCTTTAGAAAACGTATAAAAATTTGAACGTAGCGGAACTCGAACCCGCGGGTTAAAATTATAATTCTAAGTAATTATCTTTGGATAGCGGAAATTTGTAAAAAAATAAGTTGTAACAAGCGTATAAAAATTTCGACGTAGCTTGATGAGAACGTATGGCTTAGTGGTCAGAGCGCCTGGTCGGTTTCCAGGAGGCGCGGGTTCTAGTCCCGCTA
>DWLH01002101.1:0-11364 GCA_018249795.1 Heliconius telesiphe telesiphe | reverse complement strand
TAAATGTATATACACTTAGATACTCGATTTCTAAATATTATACATAAATACGTTTTTATATTCAAGAGTGCTAATAAATTATAATAATATAGAAAATAATAAGAGGTTTTGTAAAACATTTTTTTTTGTTTGGAGAACGAAATGTCTTTACGCTAGGTTCCCTCTAATAAATGATTTGTAATTCCTCCGAGTGGGGATCAAACCCACAACCGTCGAGTTACAGTCACAGTCATGTGCCCCAGCGCCAACGGCCCGAATCTTTAATTATCATCAACCTCCCGAATAAACATCAAAATGCTATTCAATGCGTTGTTAGTAAGTAATCTTGTACTACGACATGAAAAAATTGTAATGAAATGTTTTAATAATAAATTAATCAATTTATAGTATTTTTTATTATGTAAATTTGATTTTTATAAATTTAATTTTAGTTTTTTTTTAATAGTATATTTTATCATTTGTTTTTATCTGATATTGTTTTATTTTATTATATGTTATTGTTAGTTTTCTGTATTTTTTTATGTGGAAACTTGATTGGACTGTGTATTATTTTAAAATGTGTAATGTTTGTGAGTTTTATGTTCTGTTTATTTCCCTAATAAAAATTAAATAAATTAATAAATAGCAGAGGGAACCAGGGAACATAGTACTCAGATATTACGGTATTGTAATATTATCTTCGGTTACTAGCATTCCCCATTACCACTTCTCTGTTCTTCAATTTACTAACAACACTTTTGTCTCGGTACCAGAGTGAGGAAATGAAAATATTAAATTTTTCATTTTTCCGAATAGGAATTGAATCCATAACCGTCGTTTGCATGTAGAATAGCAAAATTATAACAATATTCTCTCATACAAGGGATGCAAGCAACACAAAACGACACATGTATGTGCAAAAAAAAAACACCTATATGTTTTAAAAGTATAGAGCTTCTTAGTAAAGTCTAAATATAATATAACAGTTGAAGGTTCAAATTCATTCAGGGGTTCCAGCTATAACTTTATATTTTCTATATTCAATAAGCCTTAACGACTCAAAAAGTCATATAAGTCTAGTTTTAAGTACATCTTAAGTATAAAAAAATAAAATATAAAACTGGACAAGCGCGAGTCGCACTCGCCCAGCTTCTTCAGAAATTCAAGCTTAGCTTAGCCAGAGCCCTTTCTTTTGATACCTCACTTGAACTAGCGTTATAAATACAAGATTTTGCCCATATTTTTTAGTATTCTACCACAAACAAATAGTTTTCAGATTTTTTCCCTAAGCTAGTACTACTTGTAGATACTAGGTGCTAAATTTCATAATTCTATGTAAACCGCAGTATCCTATTAATCCTATTAATAAGAGGCCAGTCGTAGCGCAGGGGCTCAAAGTGTGACTGTTAAACCGACTGCTTGTTGGTTCGATCCCCACTCGAGGAGATAAAAATTTACTTAAATCTATATTTCCATTTCTTCGCTGTGGTGTCGAGGCAAAGCGCGGTGTTGAGTTCTGCCACACAACACGCAATGCGTCAGAATTCGGCAGAAAGTGGGGAACGGAGTGTCCTAACACTAGGATCCCTCTGCCTACCCTGCTGTGTGCGGGATACAGCGTGAAGCTGTTTTTTTTTTATCCTATTAATTTTGATTCTCTTTATAGTGTTTTTTACTATATAAACGGCCATATCTTTTTTTAAGAAAATATAGAGATGCGTTTTTTCGGGAAATCATGGGGCCGTAGATCTAGGTATATATATATATATCTAGGTTTGAATTCCAACTCAATATCTCCAAGCGTTCCTGAGATAAATTCTCTTGACAGACAGACAGAGGGACAAAAAAGTGACCTTAGAAGGATTCCTTTATTCCTTAACAGATACGGAACCCTAAAAAAACAATTACCTAACAAAAAGTACTGATCACATCCTTAAATGTATCCAAGAATAATACTAATGTTGTATCCAACTATATATATTGTATTGTATTAGTATAGAATATGAATCCCCAACACCTAAAAGGACCATCGCCGCCACTGCGCCACACATTAGCTTTTCTAATTAATATCTATGAAGCTTATCGGCATATTACAATATTACAGCCGTAATGCGTGTAATCTTTCCTAATCTCCCCACTTGAGATATAGTTAATTGCGTCGCGGAATAATACGTTATCAGTTATCAGTTCGATTCTCGCGTCGCGGCGGGTTAATAGAACAGGTGTTTTGTATGTTTGTTGCGTTATAGATTTTTTTCCATAAACATTTATAGCTAGGTAATATGGGCTTCACGTTGTACCCCACATTTAGCGGGGCAGGCAGAGGAAACCTTTTTCGTTTCGTCCTCAATAATCTGTCAAATTTTCAAGTTGTTGCGTGTTGAGCGGCAAAACTCAACGCCGCGCTTTGTCTTGTTGCCATTGCGAGGAAATGAAAATAATTCATGCCCCGAAGTGGGAATCAAACCAATGAAGGCGTCGCATATATCTACATATACACGTTCATATATTGTATGTATATCAGTTCGTACACCATTTTTTTCATTTATATAAATATATTTCTATTAGCATCACCTATGTAATATACGTATAGCAAACTTTACAGAGTAAAAAAATACTGTTAACGCAAGGATTGTAGGTAAGACTTTCTCTGCTCTTAAAAAACAAGGCAAAGTGCGGCGTTGAGTTCCATAATTTAATACGCATTGTATCAATGATCAGTTGTGGGTGTGGAACGGAGTGTCTTAATACTAGGTTCCCCCTGCCTACCCTGCTAATAAATACTGGAAAAAACTAAAGAGGCCCAATATATCTCTACATGATGAAAAGTCAGTCGTTACAGCTAGTCAATTAACGATTTCCACGCTACAATAGGAAATTTAATTAACTTTATAAAAGCTTACGGTGAGGTTTGATAAGGAGGTGAGCTTCATCGCACGCAATACACTGATAAGAGATATGTGTTATCAGACAATAATACTCTGATAATATATTGTATTATATTATATTATATACATATGTAGGTTTATCTTAATTTGTTAAAGGATTCGGGTCTATGACACCATGGCTACCGCCTATATTGATGTTTATATACTATATATAGAGGTTTTTTGGATTAATTAAAACATTATAATATGTTGTTATTGACATTATTTTTTATTTCTTACTTCTTTTTTAATGTGTAACATATTATAATAATTAGAATACGGTTGTCTTTGAGCTTATTTTTCTAGAACGTAAGAGGACGGAGAAGTGGAAAAGACACGAACTAATTTTTGTTTCATCGCTCTGGTAATAAGAGAAAACGCGGCGTTGAAACCCGCCATTCAACACGCTACGATTGAAAGATAAAGGAGTGGGTGAAAACTAGATTCCCTCTACATACTCTGCTAAATGTGGAATACAATATGAAGTTTAAAAAAGAAATAATATTTGTGCACATTATAAATTTAACAAAACCGAAATATTGAAAGCTATTTATCGAAAAAAAAAAAACATAATATAGCCAGTAGGTAATAACTCAACAATTTAATTTTAATATTAAAACAAATCTATTCAACCCCGTATAATATAATATTCAAAGGTAATAAAAATATATGAAATTATATTTGAAACAGAAACGGATGTATAATAACGTTGGATAATCTGCGATCTCGTAATGGCGCTCTCGGAAGCATTTGATGTTTATTAAAATCACAAAACCTTCACAGACCGTTTTATTGAGAGCCCTGTCGTCCACTCGAAGCGAGAGCTTTACAGAGCTTTATGAGTAACATTTTATGTATTTTTTAGCTTCACGTTGTATACTGCATATAGTATGGTAGGCATGGGAAACATGGGAACCTAGTGTTTAGATATTCCTTTCCTATTAAGGCATTTTCGTTTCAAATTGAGTGTTGAGTGACGGAATTAAGCGATGCGCCGCTCTTTGCCTAATTAAACAAAGCAAGAAAATTATAGTAATAAATATTTCATTCCCCCGAATGGGAATCGAACCCACAACTGTCGTGTTTACAGTTTCATATTTTATGGAACAATTAAAATTTAATAATTTCTGTTCAAAGTTATAAACAGACATACATAGTTTATTTAATTTGTTTTGAAAGATGGCTGCAGATGTTTTAAGATTGCTATGAAATCGAATCGAATATCGTATGTTCCATATTTTGAATTCCATATGATTAAGCAATACAAATTTATAACACCTAGTAGTTATTTACGATGGAGACTCTAAGCACCTAGGTTCGATACCATTTCAAGCACATGTTGCAATAAAGAATTAGCCTTGTAAAAAGATAAAGAAATACTTACATTTACTCTTTTTTTTGCTTACTAACATAATAACATATAATTTAGTGTAGCTTAAAATGAAATGACTGCAATTAAATACACAAACAAATTTACTTACAAAACATTTAGTTTAAAATGCCTACAATATTTCTGTATATCGCAGCTTAGAGTGTATGTAGATTTCATTCCGTCGGGTCTGATATTAATTAGTGCAGGGCGGGCAGCGGGCTGCGGTCGTCGTTTGGATGAAGTGGGACACATTTTTTTAATTACCCAACCCGACCCCCAACCCCCTACTCTCCCCCCAGCAGCATATGTCCCATACTGCACGTTGAATTCGTATGCTCTTTTGGAGGGTGAATTTTGACGGACAATTTGGCTCTAGAACCTTTATTTGCATAGTAAAAATTGATATAGATATCCAATTTAATTGATAGTAGAGCAAAAGGAGAGTAATCTATTTACTTGCATACAAAGTTTTGATTGTTTTTGTTCTACATTTTATTAGTGTCTTGCAATTTACAGGGTAAATATTGACAATATCAGTTGAATGGCTTGTTACCATATATATTTGATACCAGGGAACCCGAGGATTGTGGGTTTGATTATCACTTGGGGAAACACAAAGCGCGACAGTGATTTTTGCCACATAACACACAATGGACGAAAATATGGTGAAAACTCTACCTACGCTACTGTATGCATTATAAAGGATACAGCATAAAACTAAAAAAATAATTCACCTCATCAGCTTCACACTGTATCCCGCACACAGCAGGGTAGGCAGAGGGAACCTAGTGTAAGACACTCCGTTCCCCACTTTCTGCCGAACTCTGGAGGCATTGCGTTTTGAGTGGCAGAACTCAACACCGCACTTTGCCTCGACACCAGAGCGAAGAAATGGAAATATAAATTTAAGTAAATATTTCATCTCCTCGAGTGGGGATCGAACCCACAACCAGTCGGTTTTACAGTCACACCTCGTCCCGCTGCGCCACGACTGCCTCATCATCTCAATTTACCCCATCGTGCCTAGAAATCATTTTTTTTTTTTAAATATCAATATCTAGAGTGTGATTCGAATTCACAAATCAGATGTTCTTCAACGTTTCATCTATGATATAGGTACATTTGAATTTAATTACACTTGAATGTAATTTCAATTAAAGCTTTATAAATAATTTTATATTGCTAAATATTAGTAAGATAGTATTTACTTGGACTTATCTGTTATCTATTTGTTATCGACTAGTAGTAAATAATAATTTATCAGTATTTGTTATTTAAACTTGGTTTATTATAAATTCGTTTAAGCTCTCTGTAAGTCTGTGTGTAAGCCTTACTTTTAAACAAAATATTTATGAGAATTTGAATTTGGGTATTTTATAAAAACACACAAAGTGAGACTGTAAAACCGACTAGTTGTAGGTTCGATCCCTACTCCAGGAAATGAAATATTTATTTTCATTTATATTTTAATTTCTTCGCTCTAGTTTTGGGGCAAAGCACAGCATTGAATTTCTCGAATGGGAATCGAACCCGCTACCTGTCGTATTTACAGTCACACTTTGTGCCTCGAAGTTCATATTCATTTCCAATTAATTAATTAAAAAAAAAGCTTTTACAAAAGATTCATCTCAACTTTTCAAATGTAAGTATTTAAACTTATTTAACAGTACTAACACAAGTGTTTAAACCGACTCGTAACGCTTTCAATGGGGTGTCTGATTGTTCGCAATAAATATTATAATTAAATCGCTCCCACAGCGCCGCGCCACACCTCAGGGAACCCGGGGACGGTCGGCCCCCAATGGTAGATACTCTGTTTGAAAACTTGGATTATTAGATGATTTGATAAAATTATTGATATGTTTTCTATTTGTTTTTGTAATAGATTTCTATTATAAAAAACATATAAAAGAACAAGAATATATAATATGTCATTATATTGTTATATATTTGGGAAGTATGTTCAGTAGAGATGGAAGATACGAGATGGATGTGGAAAGGCGTATTGCTGCCGGTAACAAGGTTAGCGGAGCCTTAGCTGCATTGATGAGACGGCAAAATGTCAGCACAGCTGCGCGTTTGGTCGTACACAATGCAGTGTTGGTACCGACGCTGTTATATGGCAATGAAACGTGGGTATTACAGAAGAAGAATGAAAGGAAGATGAATGCGATGCGATCTCTTCGTAGGATATGCGGAGTCAGCTTAGCTGATCGAATCCGCAATGAAGAGATACACAGAACGGCAGGTACTAGCGAAAATGTCACGGTGAGAATGAAGAAGAACGTGCTCAGTTGGTTTGGGCACGTCGAACGAATGAGTGATGAAAGAATGGCAAAAAAGATTTATGATGGAAAAGTGAGTGGTAAGAGAGGTAGGGGAGACCTCGGTTGACCTTCGAAAACACAGTATCAAAGATACTGGAGGAAGGTCTCGTAAAAAGGTTGAGGACCCCCCGAAGGGCATGTATGAAGAGGTTGACAGTGGACGAGGCGAAAGAGGTATGTAGAGACCGTAGCGTTTGGCGCTCCGTTCTCTCTGACTACCCCGCTAGGGATAAAGCGTGAAGCTAAGTTAAGTTATTATATTGTATTCGAGAAACCTCTGCACTCTATATTATGTTGTGAACCTGTCTGAGTCAAATCTGAACCCGTGCAGATGATGATATAGGTATAGAATTTACTGATCAATCAAATTAAAAATGATTAAATATCGACTTAATCTTTTTGGTAGATGATGTAAAACCTAATTTAATTCTACATGATAAGCTTTGGGGAACAGAGTGGGGAACAGAATAAAAGTGTATTTTTGGGATCGAAGTGCCTTAACACTAGGTTCCCAGGTTCCCTCTGTATACTCTGCTCTGAAGGGTACAGCGTAAAGCTAAAAAAACGAAGTATAAATATAATTTATATTGATGTAACAATGAACTGTTAGAAATA
The DNA here is from genome assembly GCA_018249795.1 of Heliconius telesiphe telesiphe. Lineage (NCBI taxonomy): Eukaryota > Metazoa > Arthropoda > Insecta > Lepidoptera > Nymphalidae > Heliconius > Heliconius telesiphe. Next base: position 4,144 of record DWLH01002101.1, on the reverse strand, counting down.
ATGTTTATGTTAAACTAATTTTCGATAAATTATTACAGTTACTTTTATTTTAATTTTTAACTTTTAATTTCATTATTAAAAGTCGTACTATTATTCTGATGTGTTATTAAAACAATGATCCATAGTAGCAGCTCTCTATATAATACCCACCTTCATTTAAAAGTTTCAAATAATAAACATTTTGACACAGTCATCTACCCTTCAGTAGATCAGAGCTATCTTGACGAGCTCTCAAACCTTTGTCGCTTAAGTGGCCAATAACAATTATAACCGGCACGTTATCCCGCATTGTTATCCCGGGATAATTATTCGAGACGATTATCCCGGTAAATCTGTGCCGTCCCGTGGGATAGCAATTTGTATCTAACGAGGAGCCAAGGAAGGTTTACTTGAAGGTATATATGTATGTAGCTCTATGTAGAGACGGGGGTGGCGTGTGTACGAGGGCGTCGGTGAAAATTATGTGCGTTATGTTACGACTGTTTTCTATGTTTAAGTATGTTATTCTATGTTTTCATTTTTATTTGCTTATATAGTTTTATTATTTTTTTTGCGCTACTATGGAGCTGTCGGAAAGTATTTTTCTGTATGCGTAGATTTTCCATTCGATTTGCAATTGGGAGGAACTCTATGCTTAAAATAGATATAACATAGTTTTTGCGGTCTAATAAAATGCAGCAGCGAGGTTTCAGATAATATCGATGAAGTGAATAAAAAAAGGAGAGAATTTTTTTTTCTCGGTAATGATATGATGATAAAAATATTTATAAATTGATTTGAGTGTGCCCCTTATAATATTTGAAATATATTTTTTTCATACGCACACAATAATTTCATAACAGCTCATTTCACTCATCAAAACTTCCATGAATTAATAAACATAATAATAATAAAAGAGAGTGATATCAATAATTTGTATAATCCCTCGGAGTGCCCAAGTTTTATTATCCAAATACAAAACAAAACTTGTGACAAAGCCCTCTACCGAGGAAACCGCGACACGCCGGGACAATTAAAGCTGCTGCTACTTTATTCTAACCCTTTACGATTACGAGCAACTTGCTATTCTCAAGACCACGACCCTCAAGGGTAGGGGGTGGGGGTGGTGTAGGTTTTGGGAGTCTTTTGGGGGTGTTTTGGGAGGTATTTGGGGTGAATACATGATGTAGCGCAGATTTCGCGAACGCATGTTTCCTTGTCGACAACGTGAATCTTGAACGTACTACGTGTTTCATTATGTTGTAATAATCGTTTGTGTTGATTTGATATTCTTATTTATATTTACTTATGTTGTGTTGACTCTTATTAGTTTTATGTGTTATGTTGTAATATATTAGAAGTGCTTATGATTGTATATTTTATATGAGGACTTCTTTACGTAATAAGCTTTTAAAGTGTGGAAAAGTTAGCTTTTACTTCCGTAAAGAAAATATATTGCAATGATTGTTAATAATGAATAAGAATAAATTATAAGATATGCCTAAGATGTAATTTTTTTGTGTTAAAAGAATAAAAAATCCTTAATTTTAGCTACAGTAAGGCTTTGCTTTTTGTTCATATAATGTATAAAAAATGGACATTAGGTCACGTTATTTTTCTAAAACACCTTTCTTACTATTTTTTTGTCACATTTTTATAATTTCATAAAAGCATCTTAGATAAATCTTTAAAATATAAAATAAACATAAATATAAAGCCTTAATAAGAACTTATATAAAGTAACAACAAGTCCATTTCATGATATGCTTCTAACATCAATAGGTGACCCAATATATAAACAGCCTACGTTGCATCCCTCACGCAATAACTTACCAAGCAAAACAATTAAATTAAATTAAGCCTTATACTCTTATAATAAAGTTCAAAATGGCACAGCAAAACATGTAGAGTCAACTGTCAAATTAATTGCAACCATACGTTGGGCGGGTAGAGTTGATGCTTGGTTGCGTCGTGTGGTTCCCAGTGAATCGATGTTGTGCGGAGCCTACGTGGAACGGAAATGAACAAGCTTTATACATAGCGCTTTCATTTAGTATGGAAAATGGGAGGTTTTTATATGGACGTCGAGTAAAATACGTTGGATTTTTTTATTTTTTTTATAGTAGAAAGTAAGAGATGTTTATGTTTAAGTAATTGTGGTAATGGTTTTATACGGTTTTCATGTTCATGGCTTTCGTTATTGTGGAGTAAGTAAAAATAATGTTTTATTAGCTGTTACTTAATGTACAAATTGCAGCTACGCACAGAAATAAATAAACTTGGAGGATAAGAAACTGGTTAATGTATATTAACTATTAACGATAATTATTCTGAAAGAAACGGCGTTTTTTACTTGTATTTGTATTATTTGACTCAATACAATCAAATATAGAATTCCTCAACCAAATTGTCGAACCGACGTTAATAAAACACTAATAAATTGCTAAGTAAAGTTACATATTCGTAACAAATCCCACAAAGCAATTCCGTTATCACATAAAGCATATGAGTATAAATCGCCGCCCATAACTCATAAGACGGCAATACAGACCGTCCGTCCGTACATTTGTAGTACATTCCGCATAAACAAACTATCTCTGCGCAAAGTTATATTAATATTAATGCAGCATTCGATTAACCTTGTCTTGAATTAAATTAATATCTTTATTTGGTCTATAAAGGGGTTACCTTTAAGATATAACTATTTTTCTTTTGATTTATTATTTTATGAATAACACAATATTTAGTGGTACTGAATATGATTATAATTTAATACATATGTCCAGAAGCCAGTCGTGGCACGAAGTGTGACTGTAAAACCGACTGGTTGTGGGTTCGATCCCCACTAGAGGAAATATTTACTTAAAATTTATATTTCCATTTCTTCGCTCTGGTGTCGAGGCTAAACGCGGCGTTGAGTTCTGCCACTCAACACGCAATGCCTCCAGAATTCGGCAGAAAGTGGGGAACGGAGTGTCTTAACACTAGATTCCCTCTGCCTACCCTGCTGTGTGCGGGATACAGCGTGAAGCTGATTGGATTTGATTTTTAATACATATGTATATGAGCACATATGTCTATATACCGCACGGCGGTCTGTCCAGATTGTGTGTCATATTTTAATTTAGTTTTTACAGGGTGTTTACATTTTAAATGAAACTATTTTAACCGAATTAATCGCGTATACTTTGTATTTTTGTAAATTTTTTTTTGGAAACGGGTACACGGGTAGACTGTCTAACCGTGACCACTGACTAAGTGACCGTGACCACGGACACTTACTGCAAAGTGTTCGAAACGTCGGGTTTCCAAAAAAAACATGTATAAAAATACAAAATATACGCGATTAATTCGGTTAAAATAGTTTCATTTAAAATGTGTAATAATTGTGAAAATCAAAGAACTTATTATTGTGTTTACATTTGTACTGAAGCCTGAATAGAAGCAAAATTACAAAATATTTACACTTTTGTAGAAGGCAAAAGAGTTAATGATGTCATGAATAACTTGACATCACTTTTAAAATAAGAGTTCACCACAAAACAACTGCGTGTGTAAAATATATAAGAAAATATAAAATTTGAAAAAAAAGCTAATTATATATATTACTAGCGGACCCGGACGCGGCTTCGCCCGCTTGAACTATACGAATATTTATTGAATATATTTATGAAATTATTTTCAGTTTTCAATAGGATTGGTAAGAAAATATAAGCTTAAATAATAAATAATAAATTATTAGAAAAAATACGTAACTAATAAAAATGAACAAAAATAAAAAGTAAACGTAACCAAAGTAAAATATTAATAAAAAAAGGTAAACAAAACCAGCTATATTATTAATAATAACAACGTAAAATAAATATTTAAAAGTATTTAAATTAAAAGTAACACGTATGTAATATATTTAATGAATTTACAAGTAGTATAAGTGGGTATCTAGCCGCGTTTTTATTACTAACTACAATTTACGTATCTTTGAGTATGTATTCTAGAGTTACATAAGAAATATCCTTTATTCCATAACGATGACCGACTGAATAAAATTTCACAATAATACTAATATAAATATACATTCTGCTATTTTTACGAACAAAAACATTATTATCAAAGTAATAAAATGGAAATTTTGTTGGTAAAAACTAAAATTAATTAACTAAATTCA
>DWLH01002100.1:0-11366 GCA_018249795.1 Heliconius telesiphe telesiphe | reverse complement strand
GTGAAGCTACTCCAATTTTATTATATCCCGCCCACAGTATTGTAGGCACAGGGAATCTAGTACTGGGACACTCCGCTCCTCTGAATTCTGGAAGCTTTGCGTGTTGAGTGGCGGAACTCAACACCGCTCATTACCTAGACACCACAGCAAAGAAATGAAACTGTTATATATTTATTTCTCGAAGGAGTGAGTGAGACAGCGAGGAACTATTTTTAATTCACGTAATTTACTCAAACTAATATAAACAAATACAAACACACAAATACAAATGAGACATTTATTAGATTTATTAATTTTTTTTAGGTAATCGGTGTGGCGTTCCATGTGGGCAGCGTTTGCTACTCAAAAGGGAGTTACGAAGAGGGACTGAAACAGGCTAGAGCTCTCTTTGACCACGAAGCCAAAGCCGGTAGGAAAATGAGCATCGTTGATATCGGCGGTGGTTTTATGAGCGACCATTTGAATAGAATTGATGAGGTTATTAATTAGATTTATCTATCTTTTAAATGTAATATATTCAAAGACTAACAGATGTATACAACATGTCTGTATAAAAAACTAAATAAAAATATGTTTATTTCAGTTAATATAAGATTAACTAAGGGATCTTTGAATATAATTTTATATAGAATTTTAAAAGACGGTTTCAATATATTTACTATAATTATTTCATTTTTTTATTAGTGTCTCTGTTTTATCTATAACGTAATCTTTTAAGTACTATTTAATATATTACTTTCTAACAGGTGTCTAAGGTAATAAATCATACGATAGATGAATTATTCCCTGGACCGGATGTGCAAGTGATTGCAGAGCCTGGAAGGTACATTTCTGACTCTTCCTTCAATATGTACTGTAACATCAACGACGTGCGACGTACGAACGTAAGTATATAAATCACGGTAGTAGTCCGTTGCTGGTATTTCAATTTTATTTGTTATATTTTTCGTGCTTTTGTGATAATTTATATTGTCAATCCAGTATGACTTTTCTCTTACTTTTCTTTATAGCTAATTTGATATTAAACTCACTTCAACTAAATAGCTTTTGAATAAAATAAATCCTTAAGAATAATATTGTCATGAAATTAAGTTAATCTATATCATTTTTTTTTTTTTAGTATCATGGCCAATTCTATACCAATAAGGATAACAGCATTAGCCTCAAATTCCAAAAAAAAACCAAGATATGCATAATATGATCAAATGAAATAATTTGTATTTCAGGAAACTAAACAAGGCGAAACCGTAAATATGGTTTACATAAATGACGGTATATACGGAACTTTAAGATTCAATGAGGCCTGGAACGTTGTAAAGATATTTGGGGTAAATTGTTATTGAAATCCTTTTAATATTTTAGTGCAAGCTTTTTTTTATGAAAAGGACAAGGTAAACTAGCATCTGATGGTGAGTGATCACCGCCGACCACGACCCCGTGTAACACCAAAAGGGCTACAGGTATGTTGCCGGTCTTTAAGATAGATGCGCTATTTGAAGTTACTCATGTTGGGCCAGCGTGCATGGTTTATTTTAGCTTCACGCTGTTTCCCACATACTCAGGCAGGCAAAAGAATCCAACGCAACGTAATGTTAGAGCACTCCCTCTCTCATTTTCCGTCCGTAAAAGAAATTGAAACGTTAAGTGGTAGACATCAACGCCGCGCTTTTTGTTGTTACTAGACCGGGAAAATAATAGATTTACTTGATTAGAAATCGAAACCACAGTGTGGCATGGCATGGCCTTAATACAATTCGTACGTTGTAGAACAACTATGTATATCATAATAAAAAAATCTACTAAAATATTTATACTATTACTTTTGAATAGGTATTATAAAACAAACGGGTATTACAAAATAAATTACGAAAAAGGAAAATTTCAAATTCTATCCTTATTACAGGGGCGAACAGATATTATCAAAGAAAAACCAGAAAAGACAATCCTGTGGGGACTGAGCTGCGACTCGACGGACCGCGTTATGAAGAATTTAGATGTTTTTCTACCTCGTTGTACACCGTTCGATTGGCTCATTTTCACTCTACAGGGAGCTTATTCTTTTGGGTTCTCGAGTCGATTTTCATGCTTAGAAATACCTCAAATAAGATCAGTTGTATCACAAAAACTTTGGTGAGTATTATTGTTACAGTAAAAAGAAGTACCTCCTTGAAATATACTCTACAGGTACTTTTCAATGATTTTCACATTGAAAGGTGCCTGTAGAGATGCTAGATACAAAAATTCACAACCATAAAAGAATTTTGAACTAGCAAGTTGGCGCCTGTGCAGGATTTTAAATGCAAAAATACTGCTGTTTATAGTATAAAAACTTCCTTAAAAGCGATGTGACTAGATAATTTTATTAACACAGCGTGCTAGCAAATCAATTTATCATTTCAAATACAAATGCCAGGATACAAATAATCATTATGACGAAAAAAAATGTTTTGATTGCAGTTACTAAGGGTACTATTCCCACCCTTTCCACCTAATTTTTGAAGTATTGAATGGCGGAACTCAATGTTGCGTTTTGTCTTCTAACTAAAACGAGATTGAGATCATTTCCCCGGGTGGGAATTAAACCAAAATTAATAGAATAATCATTTAATAATTTTAAAACACGCTATACTTTTTTTTTAACGAAAAAAAAATTGGGCTTCTGCTGCTGCCTTCCTCGGATAAATTACCGACATTGAATAAAATTAAACTTTCAGAGAGGAAACCTGAAAAGCGGCTTTCATTCAATAAAGAAAGCATAAGTCCAAAGAAAATAAATCGCTTATACTAAAGGTCCCTGTAAAGATTTCAAAACTTTTTCATATTATTGAGTTGTCATCGGTCCTTGATAAGTTATGATAGGTTTCAAATGATTCCGGCATTTTAAAGTCAAAATCACGTTCAGAGTTTCTATTACAGAGATACATACCTATCTACATAATAATCTTATAATAGCGTGTTAGCTGTAGCGATTACAGATTTGATAATTGAAACAAAGAATAAAATGCCACATTATACTTCTACATCTTTTGAAAGACGTTTTACTTGTAGTATTGTAAACCAATGGCAAACAACTTATTTTTGGCCAGAAGAATAAATGAAATTATTCTATATAAAAATGTCCTTTTTAAGTAATAATCGAACCTTAACCACTAATATAATCTGTCGTATGTGTTATGTTATTTTAACTCTTTTTGTTCATTTAGGAATAAACTTAAGTCAAGCGAAATATTTGGCGCCGAAGATTTTGTACTGAATGCTGATATTTCCACGCCGCTTCCTTCTACACTGCCGTCACTAACAAAAAATGTGAATCCTTTAAGTTCTGATCACGTTTTGAGATTATAAAACTATAACCTTTCTATAAATTATGAATTAAAAATGTTTACCAATAATTAGAGCTATATTATTTCAACGCTTTCCATTTTTTATATTATAATATATCTCAATTAAAAAAATATTTAAATGTTATACCATTTAAATGTTCAAAAATGTTCTACCGTAATTTTAATTGGACACGTTGTTCTAAAAAATATTTAAAGTTCAGTAAAAGTATAATATAATAAAAATCTATAATGCTAAAAGAGCTAATAAGTAAAGGAAAAACCTAAAATACACAAAATGATTAGCCTCTTGATCAACTTCAACCAGATCATAATTATGATAAGTAAGTTCCCAATTGCTTTTAATTATAATCAAAAGCAATTGGGAACTTGCCAAATCAATTTAAGCCGTAACAAATTCCAAAAAGTGGCTGTAAAGGAGTTCCCCGAACATTTCAGCTTAAAATTATCTATTTATGGAAGGGTTTTCACATTATTTTGTTCTAAAGGAAATATTGAACAAGGGTAATTTTACCTTAAATATGTTGGAAGCCGGGTCGAAGTAATAAATGTAGAGATAGTAGAGCAAGAATTCGTAAAGGGCGCTGACTCAGCCTAATTTATAAGCAGTTTAGCTCGACTTGGTTAATAAGCCGTTTAAGCCCTTTCCAATAATCGTGATACGCTCATTGATTATACTGGAATCTGTTTCTATCACATCAAGAAATAGAAAAGTTAATTAGCATCTGTCTTGGATTTTTTATTATTATAAGCAGCTTAAGACATTGATGGAACATAGAGTAAATTTATTCATATCTTTCTGTTACCAGAGTACTTATCATATTGCGATATCATTTGCCTAATAAATTTGAAGGTTCATTAATAATTCAATTTTATTGATATAAATTAGAAAAAAAGATAGAGAAAGTAACATTTTTAAGATTTTTTTCTTTTTATTCCTACTTTAAATAAATTTATTCATATACAGTCGACAAATCAAACGAGTCCAAACACGACCTGTCCGTCTTCCCTAGTTCAGAAGTCTTTTGTGCCATTGGCTGCCGCCTTTCTCTATCTGGAAGCCCCAGTATGTATAATTTATTTATTTATCAATTAAGCACAAAATTGCTGGCCAAGATTTATCAGGCAAGTCCAAACACGGCCTGTTAATTGTGCTAAAATGTGTGATCACCCATTTTGTACAAAAGTTCTGTGTATCCCGCATGTAGCAGTGTAGGTTACGATACTCCGCTCTCTACTTTGCGCTGAACTTTGGAGGTATTGCGTGCTTGCGTGAGTGACGGAACTCAACGCCACGCTTTGCAAGCTTACTTCTTTGCTTGCTCGATACCAGAGCGAAGAAATGAAAATGTTACCAGTACAGATGAATTATACATGGAGAAGGTGGTAATATGGTCCCACATTTTATTTTTGAGTATGAAAAGTAAAAGGAGTACAAATCTAAATAATACATCGACGGTTAATTTAATTATTCCATAGTAAATTATTTATCTATATAGAATTTAATATGGGAAAAAAATCGACAGAAATTGTAACAATATATATGTATATTCCGAATAAACGAAAATTTTATAATTTGAAATTTTGAAATGAAATAATTGAGGGTTATATGTGGCCACCCATTAGCCAAATTAAATGTATTGACGTTAATTAAACAAAAACCGCAGATTTATTTTTGCTGCACAGCCAGTATGAGTCCATAAGTTACATATCGGCTGAATCCACTCTTCTCCAAGTCTGTCGTTAGAACAACTCATGTCACAAAATATACAGATTGTATCTGAGTCCTCAGGCGAGGACGGTCATTCTCATCACGTTCAGACGAGTTCTACGAATTTACATTATTGGAGTTACTGCTAGAAATCATGTCTCTTTGGTACCGACTAAAACTGCTGATGATATCTTCTCTATCAGTTTGGCTGCCTCCATAGCCGCGTCACCATCCGCTTCCAGGTCCTCTGCCACTTTCACAAATTTCTCCTAATAGCAAAGATTCGCACAATTGACAATATTCTTTTTCATCTGTAAATAAGTAAGATATTCAAATACCAAGTCTGTATATTATATGACCCCCGAGACCGCAACGCAATATGAGGGGCCACTATTATCATGGAATCTATTAGCAAATCTCCATGCTCTTAAAACAAATAATATTATGCATATTTATCTTAAATATCCTGTAGGTCTACGTTAACTAACTATAATGTCGAACTTCATGCAGCTACTACTTGATATTTAGAAAATTATTGAAATAATTGCAGCACATTAAAAAGTTTTGATAAGTGCAGTTCGTAACTGCTTCGTAAAATAAGGGAATGCGCTGTTTTCTCAGAGATTTTTTTGTATAATTTTATTATAGTCACATTGACGTTCTGTTTTAAAAAAAATACTGGATAACTTGATTTTTAATACCAAACGTCAACGGGGGCCACAATACACAGTAGCACCTTCTATACTAATTAACTTTTCTATTTCTTAATCTGTTCGGAACAGATCCCAGTCTAATCAACAAGCATATCATGAACGTTTAAAAGGGCTTAAACGGTTTATAAGCAAAGTCGAGCTAAACTGCTTATAAATTAGGCTGAGTCAGCGCCCTTTACGCATCCTTGCTCTACTATCTCTACATTTCTTTCTACTATGACGCACCGCCCAACACATTTTAAGGTAAATTGCCCTTGTACAATATTTAATTTAGAATGTGAAATTCTTCCTATAAGTGAATAATTTCAGACTGAATTGTTCGGGGAACTCCTTTATAGCCATTTTGGGAATATGTAACGGCTTAAATTAATATGGTAAGTTCCCAATTGCTTTTGATTACGATCTGGTCGTATCTATAATTTTTGTAGATACCTAGTTTGTTTTAAGTTTGTTTTAACGTATAAGTTTTATCATTATAAATATGTTGACATATAGTTTTTTAAAAACTTTTAATTTAGAATTTTGTTATTTAATCCTTTCATATAGAGTAGTGATTAATTTAAAGAACGAAGGCTTTTACTGCAGTATTTTTTTTTATTAAGCACGTATTTCAATTACCTAAGTAATTGAAAGAAAAATCTAATATTCTTTTAACAAAATAAGATATTTTAGAAACGAAAGTAGGAAAACAAATAAAATGATACAATTTAAATAATATGTAAACATTTTTATTTTAGCTTATCTGAAGGTTAAAATGTTATCACAATAATATATAACCATTTAATATTATAAAATAATTATGTAAATAGGATGTAACACATTTATATTTGCGCTTATTTATCTTTTTTACAATCTCAAAACGTGATCAGAACTTAAAGGATTTACATTTCTTGTTAATGACGGCAGTGAAGAAGGAAGCGGCGTGGAAATATCAGCATTCAGTACAAAATCTTCAGCGCCAAATATTTCGCTCGACTTAAGTTTATTCCTGAATGAATTAAATTAGTTAAAAACTATTACATACAATTGTTTATGTTAATGGTTCAAGCTTCGATTTCTACTCAAAAGGAATAATTTCATTCAAAATATAATGTATATATCACCGTAACATTATAAACTTCGGTAGATTATGGTCTATCTATTCTGCGAAATTGCAAAGTATCGATACGTTGTAATCCGTAGTATACTATTCACATTAGACTAGAGAAAGCTGGTCGTAATGGTTGACTAAATCAATCCAATTTTGAAATAAAAAATATTAAATTTATTTTAAATTTCAACTAATTAAAACAGTCAACAACCGTCACGTGAGCTATATTTAAAATCTGAGTAAAGTCATTGTTTAAACTAGAACTACATACGTGTACTTGTCAGCTTAAAAGTTAAAATATCTATGGACTTTATTTCTACGAAGTCTATATACATATGCCTGTTGAGACTTAAATAACGTCTGTATCTATTATTACAGTAGTTAGCTTTTATATATAAATAAAATAAAAATAAATCTATCAGCTTCACGATGTATCCCGCATACAGCAGGGTAGGCCGAGGGAACCTAGAGTTTAGATACTCCGTTCCCCACTTTCTGCCGAATTCTGGAAGCATTGCGTGTTGAGTGGCAGAACTTAACGCCGCGTTTAACCTCAACACCAGAGCGAAGAAATGGAAATATAAATTTAAATAAATATTTCATCTCCTCGAGTGGGGATCGAACCCACAACCAGTCGGTATTATAGTCACACTTCGTGCCGCTTCGCCACGACTGGCCTCAAATATAATTTTAAGTTTCTATTAACATAGTAAACTGTATTGCATTAATGCTATTTTAACAAATTCTTTGACAATGAAGTGAATAGCTTATATTTGTTTTATGGTTGGCAAATAGGTCACGGTGATTGCTTTTGTATCATTCTGGCTTGTTCTGATGGAATAATAATGGTGAGGAATAATAATTTGTTAACCTTGAGCTATTTTTCGTTAATAGAAAAGTGATAATATCGATTGCAATGTTTAAACATTGCTTAAGCTTAAATGTGAACCATTGCATTTTAATATGAAAATTTATTATATTAAATAAATATCTTTGAGCAATTAAGTAAGTAATATATATATTTTAAGCCAATATAATAATTTCTATTAAGTTTATCTTTTAATATACTGTAGTTAAATTTAGTAAGTGAATTTACAAAACTGAAACTAGACCACCTATTCTGATCACATTGAATTGGTAAGCTTATTAGTTAGACCAGATTTTAACTCAAAATGATATGGGCATTCGACTGCCAACTATCATTGACGTTAGAATGGTAATATGGCTTGATGACTTAATATTTCTGACTAGCGGCCCGCCCACGGCTTCGCCCGCCTTGAATACATGATTATTGATTTAATTAGCAGCATTGATTGACAACTATGATAACTTCTAATATGATTTTTTTATTACTTTAATCTGTAATATTCTAATATGATTTTTTTACGACATTATCGTAATTTCTATAAGAATTTTTGATTGTTTCGAACTAAAAAATACGACCATTTTGATATTTGATATTCATAAAATATACATAAAGCTAATTATTTATTATATGTATATATTTTTGTAACATTACTTTCACGTTCTTTTTACCTATGTTATGTTTTTTAATACTCTGTTAAATGTGCTGATGTCACTTAATAATTTAATGTACTGCTTCAGACCATAAATGTTAAATTATTGATTTGGGTAAGGATTCATAATATTCTTTGTAAAATAACTGTAATGTTTGCATATTAACTCCTGTACAATTTTTAAATTAGTTACACATATTATTAGCTGAATGTACAATACGTAGTTATTACAGAGTACACGGAGAAAGGATGTTTTTAGGCATTTTTATATAGATTTATTTCAAACGTACGAACGAACCAAAAAATCGATGTATTTGCTTGATATCTTTTTAAAGATTGAATCGTTCTTTATCTCTGTGTTGAATTAATTACGATTTAAACTTAAATGTTATGATTTATGAAGGCAATCTCCACTAACAATTCAATTTTGTTTACTTTATTGTATAAAATATTGTATAATAGTGCTTCAAAAATATATATTTTTATCAACAGTCATATAACCAAGACGTTTCGAATGTCATTCTTTAGCCAGGAATCTTACCAGCGCGATTGCTATATAACATTCGCAGGCAAATTAATGCCTTGAGTTCATTCAAATGACGATAACTTTTTTTTTAATGAACCGATTTTGATGAACCAAACTTTAGTAGTTAAGTTCAGTTAAAACAAAGCAATTGATGGCAAACTTTCATGCAAAGACTAAGTAAATCGGTTCAGTACTTTCAGAGAAAAATGAGGACATACATATCGACAGACAGACAGACAGACAAGATATTAAAAAAAAATATTTTTGCTTTTTATTATTCTTTTTAAGTGTCTCTCTATCCATTTCAGTCAAAATTACTAAATGTACAGACAAAATATTTTTACTGTCTTATTATATATAGAGATTTGAATTCGTGTATCTTGGTTATCCTTTGTGCCCCTGCGCCACGACTGGCCTCAAATATATTTAATATTGAGTATATTGAAAGGTACCTAATGTAACAATAACACTCACCAAAGTTTTTGTGATATAACCGATCTTATCTGTGGTCTTCCTAAGCACGAAAATTGACTCGACAACCCAAAAGTATAAGCTCCCTGTAGAGTGAAAATGAGCCAATCAGACGGTGTACAACGAGGTAAAAATACATCCAAATTCTTCATAACGCGGTCCGCTGAGTCGCCGCTCGGTCCCCACAGAATCGTCTTTTCTGGTTTCTCATTTGTAATATCTGTTCGCCGCCGCTGTAACAAGGATTGTTAATTTTGAATTTTTCTTTTGTAATAATATATTTTAGAATATTAAATTCGACGGTTTGTTGAAAAAATATACTAATTGGTACTTTTATCACTTTTAATTATCTTGATTTTTCTTATTCGCATAAATTAGTTTGTTATTTAGGTCTGTGTGTGTAAACTGTGTAACCATTTTATATGATTTATAATTTAATAATTTACTGTACTATTTGTTTCACTTAAAAATTACAAACAAGCTAGAATTTAGATACTCCATTCACATTAAGACAGTTCCGTTCTCCACTTTCCGCAGAATTCTTGAAGTATTGCCTCTTAGTGGCGGAATTCAACGTATCGATTTGTACTTATTTGGAAAACGTATAAAAATTTTAACGTAGCGGGATTCGAGCCCGCGCCTCTTGGAAACCCACCAGCAATTTGCCTTATTACCAGAGCGTAGAAATGAAAATATTAAATATTTCATTTTCCCTAGTGGACATGTAGGCGTCGCGTTTACCATCTCTTGTGACCCTGCCCTACGACGGCCTTGTTAGTGTTCCGCACCTTTTCAAGAAAAAAGGAACCCTTATAGGATCACTTTGTTGTCCATCTGTCTGTCTGTCTGCCTACTTGTCTGTCTGCCAAGAGCCTTTATCTCAAGAACGCTTGGAGATATCTTGAAATCAAACTATGTACTCAGATCTACGGCGCCCTAATATCCTGACAAACTTAATTTTTTACATTTACTTAAAAATAAAATATGGCCGTTAATATAGCAAAAAAACGCGTATTTCAACATTATAAGGGATTCAAAATTAATAGGGTACTTCCGGTACCTAGAATTATGAAATTTGGCAGTTAACATCTACAAGTACTACTAGTTCAGGAAAAACTATACATTTATGGTTAAATCGTAAAAAAATAATAACCTTAAAAGAGATGTAAAATTTGTATTGTAGTTTAGTATTATAGACGCTAGTACAAATGAGGTATCATATCATTTGAAGCTAGTCGTGGCGCAGGGGCACAAGTATGCCACTTTAAACACGAGAGGTTGTGGGTTTGATTCCCCCTCGAGGAAATGAAATGTATAATATTTTTATTCCCTCGTTCTGGTAACGAGGCAACGCGCGGCGTTGAGTTCTGCCACTTAACACAGGAAGCTTCAAAAATTCAGCGGAAAGTGGAGAACGGAAATGTCTTAATGGGGAAACGGAGTGTCTTAACACTAGGTTCCCTCTGCCTACCCTGCCATATGCGGGATACAGCGTAAAGCTACAAAATACAATATTTCCTGGTTTCTTAACATTTCTCCACTTTCATACTTTATTTATGACAAAAAAAAATACTGTATAAAATGACTTACCCACAAATGCAGCTTACGCTATACACTGAAATTTAACTGTAATTTCTGCATTAGTATGCAAGCTGGCACTAAAATATCCAAAGGATTTAAATAACTTACCTCGAATCTCTTTACAACGTTCCAAGGCTCGTTGAATCTCAAAGTTCCGTATATTCCGTCATTTATGTAAACCATATTTATTATTTCATCTTGCCTTGTTACCTGATATAACAATTATAATGTTTAATTTATTTAATATATAACGCGCATCTTACTACTTGTTTACTTTTATTTATATAACTACTAGCGGACCCGGACGCGGCTTCGCCCGCTTAAACTTTACGAATGCTTATTAGATATATTTAGGAAATTGTTTATAATATGTAACTCATTTAAATGAAAAAATATAAGTAAACGTAACCAAAGTA
>DWLH01002099.1:0-11372 GCA_018249795.1 Heliconius telesiphe telesiphe | reverse complement strand
GCAGCATTTAAAAAAGACATATTTTTTGTTTAAAAATAACAATTTGAGGAGAACTACCATTCAAGTTGTTCCGCTTCATTTGGTTCAATTTCACTTAATTTTTAATTTAATTTCTAAGCAAAAAATTAAAAAATATTTATATAATCACTCTTCATTCATTCATCAAACTAAAACTTCAAACTTCATTTAATCATATGTAAAATTTCCATTAATTTTACCAATAAACTATTGTCTACAAATAACGTTTTGCTAACTTTATTGGAAATTCACATTGCTTCACACCATTTAGGCGCAGCCCGTGTTAATAATATGCATAGACAGATCTAATTTGAGATTCTATTCTTCAAGAAAATATATTTTAAAGATTTAAAGTGCAACGTTTGAAGTGGCATTCAATAATTACGTAGTAATAAATAATAAATGTATCCTATATATATAAATCTAACATTATATATTAATGATTAAAATGGCTAATAAATGAATAATAACTTACGTAGTTAGTTTCAATTTGAAGTTTAAAATTTTCTAGACCATCATGTTTAATACTTGCACTGTTAACGACTATATCGATGGTGCCATATTTTTCTACTACATTTTCAAATACTTGAAAAAGAGCCTCTATGTTTGTAACATCACAATTATAGAATGTAATTTTTTCTTTTTGGAATATCGAACGCATTTCCCGTTTAAGCTTAACGCCAGAAGCATTGTCAATATCAATAACTGCGATATGCTAAAAAAAGTATTATATTAGACCTTCTGATATCTAGTTATCATTCGAATTGAAGATATTGCGTGCTGAGTGACCAAACCTAATATCGTGTTTTACCTTTACATAACGGTTAAATAGATTGTATGTAATAAACAAATATATTATTTACTATGCAACGAAATTACCGTACCTTTATGTTTTCCTTAAGAAATAATTTTACAATACCTGAACCTATACCATTTGCCCCTCCAATTACAATAACAGTTTTATCTACTAAGCTATACATATTTCTTTTTTAAATCAATGTGAAGTCTGATACGCACGATGGTTTTTCTTTTTATAGTTTTTTAAAGTAATGATAAAATTGCAATAAAATAGTTTTCATGTCACGTGAGTAATAAAATATATTTATCGTAATAGCTGTAATATAAAATCTATCTTTACTAATATAATACAGCGGTAGAGTTTGTTTGTTTGATTGTTTGTTGAAACGCTGAGATCTCTGGAACTACTAGTCGGATTTACTTTTTTTGTGTGTTGTATGAAAGCTACATTTCTCGGGAGTGCTATAGGCTATATAACATTACAGTGCAATTCTTAGTCAGCCTTAAGTAATGAAATAAAAATAGTTATAAACGCTATCCAATTACTTTAACCGCGTGCGATGTAGAAATAGTTTATATATAAATGTAGTCACTTAGTCTAATAAGTCACGGCTACCAGATTTCTCCTGTTAAGGGAGATTTTTCCTCCCGGGAAATGACGGGTATGGAGGTTGTGTGTCCTTCCTGTCTGTTCCTCCCTCATCCCTCTTCCTCTCTTTTCCTTGAGCTTAATTAATTCTATTATCTCTTCGCTTCCTAGTCCTGTGTTGATTCTCGATGATTTTAACACTCATCACTCTTTGTACTCTCACATTGTGTTATTACTGTGATGGATTTTCTCTTTCGTTGGTAGACATGATTGATGGTATATCTCTTTGCATTCTCAATGATGGCTTACCAACTCGTAGGATTAATCCAAATCAGAATGGTCAATAACAGTCCTAGGACTGCTATTGAGCTTTCCTTATCTTCTTCTTCTCTTGCTTCCTAGCCATCATTGACTGTACTTCCTTCTACCCATGATAGTTACCATTTCCCTATACTCTGTTAATGCTTATACTAAATATAATTAAACTCTGTGGGTTGCATGTTGGGCAATCTTCCTGAGTTCAGTAATTTTTAGAATATCATTCTTTGCTATGATTGTTTTGTCTTTAGCATATAGAATAGTTATCTGCAGCTGACTTGTCTAAAAAAAATATATCCCTAAAACCACTCCATTCAGAATTGGGTGCATTTCAATCGCTGGTGGAATCAAGAATACTCTGATTCTGTCGATCGGCGAACATCTGCCGAGGAGTCATATGCAGCCTGTGTGATTATGAAGAATTACATTAAGTAAAAGCACAGAGATGTGAAGTTTAGAAACTTGACTGGGTAAAAGAAAATACTTGGATGGACCAATTTTTGTGAATCCTTTAGTCCTCCTTCTCCTTCCTCTCTTGTATGGACAAATGTTAGAAGATTCCGCCGTTCTCTTAACAATAGTCACAATCTTAGTTCCAATAATCCCTCTTTGTGGCTTAATCATTTTGCTAACAAACTAGTTCCTTCCTTTGTACCGTCTTGTGATTTATTTGTTTACCCACTGATTGAATCTTTGGATGAAATGGATGCTTGTTTTTCAAAAATGTCTTAACGGATTTAAGAGACACTAGCCCAGGCGAGGTAACTCTTTGCGATTGCGATTGTAACTCTTCTTCTTTTATTGCTAGACTAAATGAGAAGTCTAAAGTGCACTATTTAAATTTAATTAACATCTCTTCAATCAGTTAATGTTTTCGAATCTTGAAACTCCCAAAATGTTATTTCCATTCTCAAATCTGGAAAATGTCCCTCTGATCCTAATTTATACAAACTTAAATATTAATTTAATCAAAAATTATAGAATGGGTTTTAAAAAATCGTCTGGAGTCTGTCTTGGCACCTTCTCAATTTGGCTTCAGAAAGGGGTTAAGCACTACAGATAGTCTCAGTGTTTTTACTACAGACATTCGACGAGCATGTGCCAATGTATTTGGTTGGTGTTTTTCTAGATGTTGCATCTGCATATAATAATATTCTTCTTCCGGTACTCAGGCAGAAATTGCACCAGCTGAGTATTCCGCCGAGGATGGCTAACAACGGAAATAAAATACTAACAACATAAATAAGTTGTAACAAGCGTATAAGAATTTTGATGTAGCTCAATAAAAACGTATAGCTTAGTTGTTCAGAATGTTTGGATGGTTTCCAAAGAGGCGCGGGTTCAAAATCCCACTACGTTAAAATTTTTATAAGTTTCCTTAATATGAAATGACATTTATTACTTTGTATTCTATTCGATATATATTATACGAGTATATATAACATATGGTATTTATTACGTAAATACCGGGGGGATTGTATTCGAGACCCTGGGCTAATGTATTTTGGAGGCCTGCCTATCTAATCAAATAATAGAACTTGTCAATAAAACTATTTTCAATTTTGTACTCGACAACTTCTTTAGTGGCCTCGAGAAACTAAACCATCAACTAAAAATTTGCTTAAATTACGGCAATTTTCGAACATCACGTTTCAAATGGCTTTTCTTCGTACTAAATCAATAAAGAATCTTCGTGAAGTTGAAATGTTAGCTCGCATCTTCGGCAGTAATTCGGCATTATTTAACCGTATTTAGAGAAAGAAAATGTTTTGATATAAAATTGAATGAAGTGAAGGGGCTCCATGAACACGATCGCCATAAGTCATAATCTTTGAAAATCACAATTTGATGATGATATTCTTACATAGAAAGACATAAGTGCGTCATAGATGGAGTTAAGAACACAATTTTGTTACAAATCTATAATAGGCGTTACATAAACATATTAAAATTGTAATTCAGGGAGATGAGACGATAAACAGAAAGAATACGCATTATGCAAAACAAGTAAATATCTGTTTTATATGCCAAAATTCTAAGTTTAAAATACACATATACATGCACTTTAATTCATGATTGGTCTCTAGCACTATTAATATTTTTTTTTATTTTTGTGCCCTCAATAACTCTTCTAAATCAAATAATTTAGTTACATAGGGAAAAACCAGTGAAAAATCTTTTGATCTGTATTGAAGCAGTAGAAACAGCTAAACACATTTTGGTAGGGTTCAACATTTGCCTCGTCGTGAAAATGTGTTTTGCTGTAAAAAAACAATAGAGAAATATAATAACCAAGAAATGATGAAAAGTACGAAATTATGCTTGAGCCCTGTGTAAAAACTTTACTCAATTTTAGAATCAGTTACTGAATAAGTTCGAGAACTTATCACCCACACAAGTTTGAGAACTTATCACATCACGAGACACGTATGAAAAAAAATGCAACATTATTGAGGAAGTTGGCATTTCGTTATCCAGACATATTTTTTCCTTTACTGTAAAAGCAAAAAATGTGTAATTTTGGTAGAACTGTGTATTGCATGAGAATCAAATCAAAAAAAAATCCATGGCAATGAAATTGCAAGCAATAGTAGTGCTAGAACTTTAATATTAAAAATGAATCCTAGGGCATTTTTTATACCTTTTAGTTAGCATAGTTGGTTGAAGCAGCTTCTGTTGTGGCAACAAAATATTTTTTTGGTTCACAGGAAAAGAAAAGTGTGTGTTCAGTTTCCAGCAAGCGCTGACCGGTGATCAAAGGTTAATTATAAAACTCACGATTAATATTTTATCAGACACGAACTGGAAATTACCCTGGTTGGCCCTGTAAAGAGCCCAAGTTCGGCCTCATATGGAATATCTGTGGGCTGATGCATCAAAGTCAAAGTCAAATAATTTTATTCAAAACTAGCGGCCCGCCCACGGCTTCGCCCGCTTAAACTACGTGATTATTGATCTAATAAACAGAATTGACTGACAACTATAATTACTTCTCATATGACTTTTATTACTTTGATCTCTATATATAATAAGACAGTAAAAATATTTTGTCTGTACATTTACAAATTTTGACTGAAATGAATAGAGGGACACTTAAAAAGAATAATAGAAAAATAAAAGTTTTTTTTAAATTTCTTGTCTGTCTGTCTGTCGATACGTATGGTCACATTTTTCTCTGAAAGTACTGAACCGATTTACTTGAAAGTAAATCGGTTCAGTACTTTCAGAGAAAAGCAATGGATTAAAGCAATGAATGCTAGAATCCTCTAACATGTCATTGATATGTAGAAAAAATAGCGTAGGGGACAGCACGCAGACTTGGGGAACGCCAGCGTTCATGGGCATACGTTTAGAGAAAAAACCGTCGACAGCGACCTTGATGCTGCGCCCAGTGACAAAGCTGGCGATCCACTTGCATAAATTCTCAGGAAGCCCATAGGATGGAAGTTTAGCCAGGAGCGCCTCATGCCACACTCGATCAAAGGCCTTCACCATGTCCAAACTAACTGCCAGGCCCTCTCCCTTGCTTTAAATAGCCGCAGCCCAGCGGTGGGTAAGGTAAACCAGAGGATCACCGGTTGAGCGACCATGAGGGAAGCCATATTGTCGGTCATTAATCAAGCGGTGATCCTCTAGATAAACCAAGAGCTGGCTATTGATGATGCTCTCCAAGACTTTTGAGAGCAGGGAGGTGATAGCAATAGGCCTGTAGTTAGATGGATCGGAACCATCGCCTTTCTTTGAGATCGGGTGGATAAGAGCGCTCTTCCATGAGTCTGGGACTACGCCGACTGAGTAAGAGTGCCGAAACAAACGCGTTAGCACCGGTGTCAGCTCAGGAGCACAAGAACGGAGCACTAAGGGAGAGATGCTATCTGGCCCGCTTGACCTGGTACTGTTCCGGATGTGGGGTCAACAAAAGGTCCAATAAAGAGGCATTGTGGTTGTCCACGTCCGGGAGTCGCGTAGGCGACTCAACCAATTGGGACAATCCGTTCACCATAGCTAGGTCAAATGCAGCCCTCCCCGCGTGGTCGGTGGTGCGTGATCCAAGCTAACTGGCATTGTGCGCATTAAAATCGCCAAGTATCACGACCTCAGCGGAGGGGATCTGTGAGAGCATATTGTCGATAGCCGATTGAATATGCTTCATGAGCCGATCCGTTTCTGCATTACCGCTGTGGGACCTGTAAAGCCATGCGTAGACTCGGGCACGATCGTCCGAGTCAACACGGAGCCAGATGGTAGACAGGTCCCGACCTTCAAAATGGGCAAGACGACGGAAACTTAGGTCCTTCCTTACGGACACAGCGGCCCCGGCATGAGGCATAAAGTTATGTTCTATTTTGTAGCCAGGGTATTGGAGATAGGCTGTGTCGCTCGGTCGGGCAATTTGAGTCTCCGTCAGGAATAACAAGGCCGGCCGTGCCGTCTCGAGATGGTGGTTTAGGTTGGTTGGACGGCATTTAGGTTGGAATGTAGACCCCTGATATTGCAAAAGTCCACGTTGAGCGTGGAAGGGGTTGCCGTGGAGCGTACTCTCGAGCGTCTCGTTTGCCCTGTCTGTAGCGCAGAACTGTGCCCTCCCCAGAATTTGAAGGGCGGCCTGAGTTTGGAGACTCAGGACGGGATTCTCCAGCACCGTAGGAGCTGCTACCTATCCTGGGGTAGTTTATCTTTAAGTGCCGCTATCATATTCCAGGGAGGGGTGGGGGTTGGGCTCCGGAGCCCGGCATTACCTGATGCGAAATGCAGTGGTATAAAGCCACTACTTAACGCCGGTTTTAAATGCCGGGAGTGGTAATGATCCGGTCGAGTCTGCCCATGCGTGTACTTTAGTCGCCTCTTACGATACCACCAGTACCAGGATCATCCTATTCTAAGCCAGGATCAGTCGGCATTACTTTATTGTTTGTACTCTGAACAACAGTGCTTTAAAAATATATATTTTTATCAACAGTCATAACAACCAAGACCTTTTGAATGTCATTCTTTATCCAAGAATCTTATCAGCGCGATTGCTATATAACTTTCGCAGGCAAACTAATGCCTTGAGTTCATTCAAACGACGATTACTTTTTTTAATGAACCGATTTCTGAAACCAAAACAAACTTTAAATGTTAAGTTGATTTAAAACAAAGCCATTGGTGAAACTTTTAAGTAAATCGGTTCTTTACTTTCAGAGATTTACGTGACCATACATGTAGACGGATAGATAGACAAGAAGTAAAAAATATATATTTTTGCTTTCTATTATTCTTTTTATGTGTCCTTCTATCCATTTCAGTCAAAATTTCTATTTGTACAGACAAAATATTTTTACAATCAATCAATCAGTCAGCTTCACGCTGTATCCCGCACACAGCAGGGTAGGCAGAGGGAACCTAGTGTTAAGACACTCCGTTCCCCACTTTCTGCCGAATTCTGGAGGCATTGCGTGTTTAAGCGCCGCGCTTAACCTCGACACCAGAGCGAAGAAATGAAAATATAAATTAAAGTAAATATTTCATCTCATCGAGTGGGGATCGAACCCACAACCAGTCGGTTTTACAGTCACACCCCGTGCCGCTGCGCCACGACTGGCCCCAATATTTTTACTGTTTTATTATATATAGAGATAAGAAGTTACATGCTTCATTTTTTGAACGTCAAATAATTTACCACCTGTTCGCTAAAGTTAATGCCTCAGACCTGATAAGAACTAGCGCAAGAAACTCGTTGTCAGAAAGAAGTATCATTGTCAGAAATGTTAAAACATATTTTAACATTTCTGACAATGATACTTTTAAACAGACTATAGCGAGCATTTCATTCCCAAGGCGTGTTATCATTTATATAATCATTAATTTGGTAATATCCTTTAACTCACAAACGTCTTTTCACAACTCTTTTAAATTGTGATATAGAATTCTCGGACGTTTTCTGGGATCCTGTTGTAAAAAAATTTCAATATCGACTTGAACCATTTGATAGCATACAACGTAGAGCCGTTCAAATCATTGGAGACCCAACGATCTGTGAAAGTTAACATTTTAGCTTTGCGTAGAAACGTTTCCTCGCTGTACGTTCTCTACCGCATTTATCACGGTGTTCTAGGGAACGCAATGCAACTGTGGAATGGCCTATCCGTAGCAGTGTTTCCAGGTCGACATGACTATCCAAGTCATCACCTATCTGCAACTTAAATGCCGGCAGCTCACCTGTAGCTCCTCTGATGTTACACGAGATCATGGGCGGCGGCAGTCAGTGTATCCCTTGTAGGAAATACCTTTTTCATTATGAAAAAGACATTTCCTACAAGATAGTAACTGTGCAGGCCTCCCCAGTTTAATTTTTCTCATCTTTCAGATTCTTAACTTAACCTTAATACATACGTATAATAGAAAATGACAAATAAGCCATAGTAACGTATCTACTTGAATATGTTTATGGTCGTAGTTTAATATTTAAAGTAAAATCATCATAATAGTATAATTGATAGATTATAAAATTATTTATATTTAAAAAAAACTGTTATTTCGTTATCAGAATCAATATAGTCAGTCCTCCCGACTTCGTGACAGTCTTTAATATAAAATTTATTACGTTTTTGAAATAAAAAACTAGGTATTTTCTATATAAAGCATCAAGTTGTTTGTAAAACAATTACATTCTGAAAAGTAATGTACAGTTTAGCACATAAAACAGTTGTTGTGACAGGAGGGGCAAATGGGATAGGAGCATGTATCGTACGACAATTTCTAAACGCAGGTGCTAAGGTATAATTACTAGTTTTTCCATTTATTTACACAGAAATAACTTAAAGTAAGAGTAACGTATCAAAAATGTTTTCTTGTAAAGGTTAAGAACGATATCTAGTCTTAATCTTGACTTGAATACATTGATACAACTGAAGTATTGAATGAGTTTCGTGAGAACTCGTGAGAAAAGTAACTACTAAGCATTCAGCATCGCGTTGCAATTTCGATAATATAAATTTAAATAAAAAATCCTTAAATGTTCTTAGTATGTAGCAATCTTGGATATGAATGACGATGCAGGGAAAGTATTGGAAAAAGAACTAATTTTGAACAATTTCAAAAATAATATGGAATTCTTTAAATGCGATGTTACAAATGATGAACAATTAGGTTCTATTTACGAAGGGATCGCCAACAGATTTGGTTCACTTGACGTAGTTGTTAATAACGCTGGCATTTCAAATGAGACCATGAGTGGATATAAAAAGGAAGTAGATATTAATATCGTAAGTTAAGTCACTTCTATAACATCTTAAAAATACATTATTTATAATTCATGATCTCCATATGTCATCAAAATACGACATAACTTACTTATTATAATGTTCATATAAAACCTAAATTATTTGTGTAGAAAATAAGGTGTAAGGTCGCTTTTATTAGAGAAGAAAAAAAAAGTTATTTATAAAAATATAATGTATTAATAAAATATTATCACCAGATCTTATTTTGTCTGATAAGATCAAAAACAGCGAGCAATATATTTGTAAACCTAAATGATTTTACGCTAGGCTCTCTGTCTACTCGTGTACATTTAAGTACATACATTTATAAAAAAACCTTTTAAGTGTGAGTCGAATTCGCTCACCGAGGGTTTCGTACTAATTTAGGATCGTAGGTTAACGGGAAATAAAACTTATAAAAGTAGACAAAGTTAAGTTAAGTTAAGGCGTATGCACGTTTTTTTTATGTAGAACCTGTATCCTGTACCTGTAACCTTTATCTGTATAGCAAGTTCTCACTTTATGCCAATTTTCATGTAATATGTTTGATTTTTCTGTGCTCTAAGCGGCTGCAAAAAAGGAGACCTGAGAATATTTGATGGTGATTTCAGCTTGTTACCTCCACGTGCAATAAAAAAGTATAATCTGAGGTAACCGAGATTGCATATTGTATATTTAATATGTGGCCCCCTATAAGAAATAGGTATGTAGCAATAGAAAAGTACACATTTATCTTCTTTATAATTGTTGTCAGACAGCAGTCATATCATCAACGTGTAAAGCTATAGACATGATGCGTGAAGATCGTGGCGGGAAAGGAGGAACTGTCATAAACATATCGTCAGTGGCTGCCTTGATACAATATTCGCCAACAGCATTTGTTTACGCTGGAACTAAAAGCGCTGTGCTTTATTTTAGCAACTGCATTGGGGTGAGTTTACAACAGAAATAACTATGATTAATACAAAACGCAGCGTTCAGTTCCATTGCAATGTCTTAACAATTGAACGAGAAGTGGGGAATAAAATGTCTTAAACTAGGTGCCCTCCGCCTTCACTGCTGTATTGGGAAAGTTGCTATGATCGGACTGTATAACTTTAAAGTGTCAATAAATTTAACAAAATCGATAGAACGAACACTATTGATTTATTTTTAACCCTTGCTTGATAAAGATACGATACTATATTTTTTTCAATATAAAGATGAGCGGCAATACTATATACTATTTTTAGAACTGTTACCTTCTTCGGACCAAGGTTGCTTTGAATGGACCACTCCGTTGCTATCAATGGACTTAGAAACGTCCAATCATGGAAACCTAATTAATATAAAAAAAATAATCAACTTTTTATTCATAGAAGTAATCACGAATCTACACGATACAAATTCAAAACTTATGTTATTAAAACAAAACTCGGATATTGACAAAAAGGAACGCAGACAATTCATAATATAAATCTTCACTTCATATTTTAAAAAGAAACTAACAACAACAACAACTTTAATAACCAATTAAGAACAAAAAAGGCACGGACGACAAAAGTCTGTGGCGCCTAACAGCCTCATAATAAAAAAAACTTATTTTATTATATTTACCGTTATTAAGTTATATATCAAGAAAAATATTATTAAAAGACGTATAAAATTATAAATACTTGAACGTAGCTAGATTCGAACCTGCATCAATTGCAAATCGTCTAAGCCCTTTAGCAACAAGCTCAAATTTTAATTATACGATTTCAAAAATAGATAGAACAGGCAAGAATTTTATTTAATAAAGGATCACTATGTAATATCTTAAAATTAATAGTTCAAATATCACTTATTTGGTGTCGAATAAAAGGGGACACAACATTGTTAATATATTTGGTTCGAATTTTCCTACGAAACATTTAGAAAAATAACATTGTGAAACAGTCATTTTGCGGCATGGTAGCTTGAATTCAATTTCATAAAAGACTAATGTCAGCACATTAGTCTTTTATGAAATTGGATTCAAGCTACCATGCCGCAAAATGACTGATTCAGCAATCCTAGAAAATTATCAAATTTGCCAAATTGGCGATTGCCATTGATTTGACACAAAAACTTTTTGCTATTTCACTGAAAAAAATACAGAAAAGTACCAATAAACATTGAAAAACTCTACTCTATCTGTAACAGTATGTACCTTGGGTATAAGCTAAATATAAATAAATAAATAAAATAAAATATGCATGCACATAAATAACATAGTTAATTATGAATAATACAAACTATATATTTTTAATACCATATTAATCGAGACGAGTTCGTGTACTGTCGTCCCGAGTGTCGCGACCGTCGTTCTGTCTATATAGGTGGTGGTGATGCTGGAAGGCAGCGGTCGAGTCGAACTCTTAAGTACTACGGTACTAATTAATATG
>DWLH01002098.1:0-11377 GCA_018249795.1 Heliconius telesiphe telesiphe | reverse complement strand
CTTTGTTCCCTTGTAAGTGTTAAACCAGTGAACCAATTTCAATAAATGATATGTAATTGGATTTGTCTTGACGGCGCGAGCGTTACTGAATATTTTTAGTTTATGTCGTTAGTCCAGTTTTTTGTTTTGTTTATCATTCACTTGTTAATACATATGTATATTTTGTAAGTAGCGCTTAGTTTTGCTTTTTAGTTTTGTTTTTGTTTTTTTGTTAGTTTTGTATTTTTCTTTTCTTTAAGCTGTGGAATTCAAAGTAAGTGTGCGAACCCACAACTGCTCGTTCATAGTAGTAAATACTATGATTATCGAATATACATCGTTTTACAAATTATATTATTAGCAAATGTGCCTACTCGCTTATAGTATATAAACTCAACTCTGCCCCAATGTCAATAAATAATTACAGATAAGAAGGAATTCCTTGAAAAATTACCCTCTGACGTTATGAGTTATCATTTTATTGGCTTTCAAAGTGACAAGTCGTTGTCGTCTCGGGATACCTTTTGTTCTAGAATAAATAGATTTTTTTCTAGAAGAAACACGATGTGTGGCCACAAACGGATTCACATGTATATATGGGAGCGAACTGAAAGGAAAAATATATTTAGGGTTTCTGAGCTGGGATCAGACCACTATATATCTATCGTTGACACGAGGTGTCCAAACTTGGACTCGAATTGCCGCATAGGAAGCTAGAAGCTTTAAGATAACCGATTAGGGAGGAATATCAAGAAAGCGTTTCCAAAAAACTAGACAGCAGTTAATCTGGAAATGGAAATATTGAAATATGCTGGCAGAACCTTAGGGATTGTATGAAGGAAGCAGCGACAGGGTTATGTGTTATACAGAAGAGAGACTTTAGCAAAAAGCGCGACGAATGATAAGATGATGAGGTGCAAGATGCTGTAGAAAGAAAGAAGAAAGTATGGCAGGATTATAAAGCCTCTGGTAAGGATCAAAGTATGAGAGAAATAAAAGGTACAGAGTATAAGCTGCAAAAGCACCAAACGAAAGTACTGATAAAGATAAAGCGTGAAAAGGCAGAGAATGAAAGAGATGAAAGGTTAACGCACAACTTCAGGGAAAACACGAAGCTTTCCTGGTGAGAAGTTTAGTGTTTCTCGAGGTTGCTCGCTAACCTCTAGAATGAAAGGAGTGCTTTCGAAGGACAAAAATGAATTTGAAATGTAAACAGAACAACCACACGTTATAAAAGAAGTTGAGAGTGCAATACGAAGTCTGAAAGGAGTTAAGGCAGCGGGAGAAGATGGAGTTACTGAAAGTAAGTAGATGATCAAATATGGTGGGCCACGGGTCTTGGACTTGTTCTGGTTTTTGTGCAATTTATGCTGGAAGTCAGGGGAGGTCCTAGACGATTGACGAGGTGCAGTCATGCCTTTGCATATACAGGCAAAGGTTTACAGATAGACTGCGCAAGTCATATGGCTATCAGTATGATTATCTTGGGAAGTAAAATTTATACTAAAATATTGGCGGGAAGAATGCACGCGAGATCCGAAAGGCTGTTGTGGGAGGCCCAAAGAGGCTTTAGACCTGGAAGAGTGTGCATGGATCAGATTTTTTCCCTCCGCATGCTCACGGAAAAATTCTTGGCCGTTAACCATAAAGTTATTTGTTTTTGTGGACTCGGAAAGGGCATTTGACAGAGTTGTGAGAACGAAATAATGGGAGATACTAACCCGGTACAATGTCAGCGGACTCTTGCTGCGGGCTGTAAAGTCTCTTTACAGAGATCAGCCTGCGTGCGAGTAGGAGCTGGCATGTCGCCCTGGTTCGACACCAAGCGGGTGTTAAACAAGGTTGTGCCATGTCAACTTGGTTGTTCAATTTATATTTGGATAGCTGTCTCCGAGGAGTGAAAGAAAGTGACATGGGAGAAAAATAGGTGACTTGAATGTAAATTGCCTGCTGTACGCAGACGGTACAGTACTCATTGCAGCTTCCGAATGCAAGTTGCAGGTATTAGTCGCCACTCTGAAAGAAGAGTGTAATAAAAAAATATTTATAAAAACAAAAACCCCGACTGCGTAACACTAAAAAGAAAATAAACAAGCCCAATAGTTTATTAATATTAACAGTCGGGACCTCTTTAAATTATGCAGGGTTCCTGGTAATGATTTTATTGATAGATGAATTACTTATTGGTCCCGATTGTTAGTAATAATAAACTATTGGGCTTGTTTATTTTCTTTTTAGTTTTATGCAGTCGGGGTTTTTATTTTTATAAATATTTTTTTATTTTTCTCTTTTTTTTGGACCCATTATGGTTATGATAGTCATGATATACCTTTTTGAAATACTCGTATTAAGCTCTTGAATTTGATACACATATTGTGGTATTCGAAACGAAAAAAAATATTTTCACTAAGTCCAATGGCGTCCCACAGCCGCCATGATGGTTTTTTTAACGTCACCTACACACTTGGGCTGCTAATACGAATCTAACGATACCTCAATTATGTAAATCTGTTCAGCGGTTCTGGAGATATGAGGTAATAACAAATATTACATACATACATACATACAAGATACGCGCGAAATACATTACCCTGCTTTAGCAGTCGGGAAAAATAATGATCTAAGCCTTAATAAGACAAAGGCTCTGATTTTTGAAAGAGATGAAGAAAGGACGAAATGCAAGATCAGTGTAAACGGCAAGATATTATTAGAACAAGTAAATGAAGTGGTATACTTGGGAAGTATGTTCAGTAGAGATGGAAGATACGAGATGGATGTGGAAAAGCGCATTAGTGCCGGTAACAAGGTGAACGGACCCTTAGCTGCATTGATGAGACGACGAAACGTCAACACAGCTGCGCGTGTGGTCGTACACAATGCAGTGTTGGTACCGACGCTATTATACGGCAGCGAAACGTATGAAGAGGTTGATGACAGCGGACGAGGTGAAAGAGGTATGTAGAGACCGTAGCGTTTGGCGCTCCGTTCTCTCTGACTACCCCGCTAGGGATACAGCGTGAAGCGAAGTTAAGTATAAATAGTTTTTTTTTTAAATGTTGTATGTAGCAGGATTTCGTCGTGCGCTGGTACCTACTAAAAAGGAAAAAGGATACTAATGTTATAATTAAAGAGGTGCAAATTAGCTAACAAAAAAAGTGGTTTTTCGTCGTTACTGTTGTTTAATAAATATCCTATAGTAAATAATAAATTAAATTATATATAAAAATATAAAAATATAATAACATAAAAATATGATATACAAACAATACCTCGGGGCGCGGCCGCTGTCAGAGTGTATCGTCGTGAGTCAACAGTGCAAGTGCTATCGCTAGTCCCGGACCTTCCCGCGCGTTATCTATATACATGTGTATCGAGTGTTGGGGGAAAAGGTTTTTTTGCGCTTCACGCTGTATCCCGCGCACAGCAGAGTAGGCAGAGGGAATTTGGGAACCTAGTGTTAAGGCACGTAAATCTTCCCTTTAAGACACTTCAATTCCCCATTTTCCACCGAATTGTGGCGTCGTCGCATGTTGTGTGGTTTTGAAACTCAACGCCGCGCATTGCCTGTTAGGAGAAAGAGAGAGAGAAAAAATAAAAATATTTAATGTTTTATTTTATTTTAATATTTCATATTTCAATATTAATTATTGCAGTTAGTGAGAATCGAACTCGCCACTTTTGCATTCACTGTCACTCCCTTGTGCCACGGAGCCACGGCGACCTCCTCTCTTGCCTTAGCCGTAGCCTTGATATAACACTATAATTACGTAAAACGTAATACGTAATTAGATAAAGCATTTGGATAACAACCTATAAAGTGTAATTACAAATCATACTATGTATTATTATCTTCTATATATATAAAAGGACATGTACCTGTCTGACTGAGGTAAGACGCACGCACAGCCGTAACCGCTGTGCGTAGAAACGTGAAGTTTGGACAGATGTTTATTTTCATAATCTGGACATCCACTAAGAAGGGATTTTAAAAAAATTTTACCCTAAAGGGATGAGGGGTTGATATTTTTTTTAAATCGGCACAGATTTTTATAAAATTTGAAATTCAGACTCTTAAAAATATTTCATTGAACACGTGTTTCATGGTTTTTTAGAATTCACGCCTAAGGGTGCAAACTACGCCCACTAGTATACTATATAATAAAATAATAATAAAAAAGCTTTATTTCAACCACAACATTAAAGGTATTAAGTACAATAAGTGAAGCCATTTGAACATTAACATATTGTGGGTTGCTGGTGCCTGTGATAGTATAGATGCTTTTATTATATATTACAAAAATTACATTAAAAAATATTTAAAAAATGCTCTTCCGACGGTGGGACAAGTCATCGGTGACTAGGGCTCCAGAAAGAGGAACCTCCTATATATTATATTATTATTAAACATTTCAATATTATATTCAATATATTATATTAATATTAAGCTGCGGCTTAAAGTTTACGTAACTTAATTTATAAGATAAAATGATATATATATATTATATATTTTTCTATCAACATAAAATTTGTCCTAAATCATGGAAATATTTGTGCTGATACTTTTTTTTATAATGTTTATTAGAACTCGATTTTTTTAATGTAAATACTGACTTTGTTTAAGACACCTTTGACTCGTTCCGCTACGCGACTGATTGCAGCGTAAAATTTAGTCTTTTTTTTGTGTCGGTCGAGATTTAGCCAGTTTTGTATTTTAAAGCAAACATTATTATTGTATTTATTTATTATTGATGACATATATATCATAAACGTATGTTGTTTATTGTTATTCACGCTGTATTTCGCACTCAGTAGCGTATAGAGACACTCCGTTCCCGTTAAGGCATTTCGGTTCCCCCCTTTTCACCGAATTCTAGAAGCTTTGCCTTATCATATTTGCATATATCCTCAATTTTAATAAATTTGGTTGTCGTAGGTTAGCAAAGGAATCTTGAATTTAATTAATTTTTCCTACAATAATAATAATACTATTAAATATGTAATGATTTGTAAAACATTTATTTTCTAAAACAGTCTTAACTAATTACAAAAAAATTAATGATGCATTAAAATGCATGAATGAATTGAAAACTAGAAGTGGGATATATTTACAAATACTGGAAAAAAATATGCTTCTCGTGTTAATTTTTTTTCAGTTTCACGTATCCTGCCCAAAGCAGGGTAGGAAGAGGGAACTTAGTGTAAAGACACTCTGTTCCCTATTTTCCTCCGAATTCTGCTAAGTGGCGGAACTCAACGCCGCGCTTTGCCTCGACACCAGAGCGAAGAAATGGAAATATAAATTTAAATAAATATTTAATCTCGTCGAGTGGGGATCGAACCCACAACCAGTCGCGTTTACAGTCACACTCTGTGCCGCTGCGCCGCGACTGGCTTCGTTTTAAAATAATTAATTTAATTATGGTAAAGATAATGTCATATTTAAAATTAGGATGATAAATGTTATGATACAGATTACTTTCGAGTGTACGTATTTTCCTTTTGACACCTTAAAGATTTTCATACGATTTTATAAGTATTAACGTGACACGATATATACTATAGATGTATACGATACAAAATATGACGAAAATCCAACAGAAATGAAATATGACAATAAAAAAGAAATCCATGTTATCCACACAGCGGTAGTTGCTAGTTCAAAGGCCGGCGAACCCTCAGATAGCCTTGTTCTTACCAATTATTGTTATATTTATAAAATTTTTAACGATTCATTATTACAGTGACCTCTCACACTGTACTGGGGAGCGCGTGATTGAATAATATATGTGTGCTTGATGTTTGGTTTTTGTGTGTGTGTTACTGTAAGAGAGAGTATATTGGCCATTCTAAGTTTTATAAGTAAGTCTTAGACCTTCCAGGATGGAAGCTCTTACCCTCATGAGCGAAAAATGTGACTATTAAGTTAGGTTAGTCCCAAACTGGAATGGTAAAAGCCCGAAAATATATGTTTTTATAAATATTAGATAGAGCGCGGTACTGTAAAAAAATGATAACTACTATAACATATTAGAACGTAGCGTTTGTTTTTTTTTATATTTGTAACATTTTTGTGTTTATGTGACAGTCGTAAGATAACCTTTGAATAATGTTTTATTAAGATCGTAGATACTTATACAAATCAAACCGACCATCGCTTACAGCCAGACTGGGACTGCGGCCCCACTGTGCTACAATAACGTTTGGCTATAAATAAAATATTTTAAAACTAACCACACAATGACTACTCGTGGCATTTAAAGTGTAGCAACTTCATGTAATAAAAAATAAAAGATCTTTTTAAATAATATTATCTTATATCTTTTGTTATCTAAAAAAACGGTTCTTATATAAAAACTATTGAACTTTAGTCATAGTAAAAAAGATTTAACGTGAAGAGTGGCAATATCCGATTTAAATATTTCATATGAAAATAATTTTACTTTTTCAGCTTCATGCTGTATCCTGCCTTTAACAGAGTAGGCAGAGGGGAATTTGGGAATCTAAGACACTTCCGTTCCCCCCTTTCCGGTGAATTTTGGAGGCAATATGTTGAGTTTGAGTTTTCCAGAGCGAGGAAATGAAAATATTAAATATTCGTCCCTCGAATGGGACTCTAATTCACAACCTATCGCATTTACAGTCGCACGTTTGTGCCCCTGCATCATGAGTTTTACTCTTTTCTATTTGGATCTTGCTACATAGGAGAAATGAAAAATAAATTGCTTTGAGCGGGGGTCGAACCCACAAGCTCGTCGACAAGTGACACACAAGTGTCAATTATAGCGTGACTTGGTGACTTAACAGCATTTATCTATTGGAGAATTGTACAGCTACATCCTCGTTACATATTAGACTGTCTATGGTGATTTGCTTTGACTCAAAGTAAATGTCGTGTCGTGTACATTAGAGACAGGTGGTGTTGTTGGTCGTGTGGTTCAATGTGTGTAAAGTGAGTTATGGGATGATGTTGCAGAACAAGCAGGCGTACTTCCCGATCTTCGGCGAGCAGCACCCGCGGCCGCCGCGCTCGCGGCCCAAGGACGCGCAGGGCACCGTGCGCGCCTGCGCCGCCTGCCACCACCACCTCGTGCAGCAGTGGACCGCCTACCAGGTCACCACCACCTCTCCATTGGAAATACTCTCACTCAGTTCCCGTTAAGATACTCTCGTTCCCCACTTCCATTTAATATTTACTTGTGGGTTCGATCTCCACTCGAGGAAATTAAATATTTACTTAAATTTATATTTTCATTTCTTCGCTCTGGTGTCCAGGCAAAGAGAAACGTTGAGTTCCGACATTCAACATGCAATAAAGTGGAGAACAGAGTGTCTTAGCACTAAGTTCCCTTTGCTTACTGCGGGATATAGCGTGAAGGTAATTAATCTATTATTTAGAGGGGACATTCAGGTCTCTGGCGATTAAATATTAATAATAATTTTATTTATGATAATATTAATATACATTATAAAGACTATAAAACATATATAACTTTCAATAAATATGTAAACAGATAGTAGCTGACCGCAAAGGGCAGGATCAAGTGAGTCTAGATAAGCTAAAGTGCATCTCAGTTATATATCTGTGACGCTAATAATTATATTATATTTATTTTCCATATTGTCCTGTATGGTGTTAGTGGTCGCCCGCAACTTTGTTTACCACCATTTAATTTAAAAAGTAAAATGGAAAATCAGGATTTTTTTTATGAAATGTCAAATGTTGGAACCCCACATTTCGCTATTTATTAGGCGAATGAACGAAATAGCATTTTGTATTAGTATAATATTCAAAAAATAGTGAATATCAAACCCATAACCAACTCTTACGAATAGCTCGACGAGTTTAACATTACCCGTTGAGTCCCGTCCGTTGAGCTCAACCCGGCACTGCGTTCCGCCTCTAGCACGCAATGTCCCAATAAATTCGGTGGAAAATGGGAAGTGTCTTAACACTAGGTTCCTTCTGCCTACCCTGCTGTATTCGGGATACAGCGTGAAGCTGTATACTGAATTTTATAAAATGATAAATCATCATATATGATGTTGTTTTTTCGCTGCCTTACCGTAGATAGTTGTTTGTTCACAACTATTTGCTCTGACTATATTTGCTCAAATTATCTGTTTTAATTGTAATATAAACAAAAGTGATGTTCGTGAAGATCATTATTCTACTGAAGTGATTACAAAATCATTGTGTATATATATTTTAACGTTGTGTTGATTTATTTGTAGATACTGTGTACATACATATTACATACATACATATGGGTCACAATTTTACTTGTAAATGGTGATTAATAGAGTCGTAGAGGAAGAGTATTTTGCGAGGTGGATAAAATATTGTATGAAGAGTCATTTGTTTTCTCTGCATACTCTTCTATAGGAAGAGAATTCCAAGATACATAAAACGACTCCATATTCAGTAATAATATATGCTATTCTTTCAATCTTTGAAATAAATGATGCATAATGATCGAATAGATTAAAAATATTGTAGAAATTGAAAGCATCCTGAGATGATGATGATTGTATTACCGAAAAGTAATGAAGAGTAAATATTTTTTCACAATATGAAGTTATTACGGTCGTGTGACGGCCAAGATTGTAGACGAATCTTAGCTAAGAGGTAGAGTTTCTTAAGTTAGGGCTGTAGGTATGGAGTTAAAGGTTTCCTCTGTATGCCATCAGGTAATCTTTAATAGTGAATCTCAGTCTCGTCTCGTCTCGTCTCGTCATGCCAATATTTTATGTGAAAAAGATTTTAGTCTTCTAGTATTTATTTATTTTTGTTTACTAGTCGCATATAAAACACGCTGTTTTACACGTGAATCACGCGTGGTCATATTAAGTTTGTTTAAAATAAGCCGAGTGTTTTCATTATCTTTTAATATTACATATTTTAAATGCTTTCTACTTTTAAGCGTATTCTGGTTTTGTGTATTCAAGATAATTATAATTAGTTATGTTTAAATATAACTTGGAGTACCAATTGTAATTAATGTAAAGTAATTGAGATTTTAGTATAGTAAAATGTAACCGTGTAGATTAGTAGTTGTTTAAAGGCGAGTGGTGACGAGTGGTTGTCAAATTAGACCAGGATTGAAATTTAAGACAAACTTTCTCATTATAACATAGTCACGCTCATATGCGGGCTTTGTGTCTCCAGGTCTTGCCAGCCCTGGTGAAGCTAAATCTTTTTAACAGGTTGCCTTGAAGTATTATGAGGGCGACCACGTTTTCTCTTGCCATTTGCGGGCCACTTAAGAGCTCGTCTTTATGTGTGGATGTGCGATTAACACGTCTTCAGACCAGCGCCATTTTCTTAAAAAGATTCCCTTCTTGATAGGCTTTTTCTGTAGTAACTCCCACAATGTTGCATTAAACATTAAGTAAAATAATAAATGTTTGTCTGTACAATACACCAATGATCAACGTAGCGCAAAATCTGATAATTAGCAAAAAATGATCATACATCGAGATACTCATATGTGGGTTTTCACTCAATCGCGTTACAATATCAATGTTGATTTTTTTAACTATTCACCTACTAAGTAGTCTTGTTATAGACACAAAATATTTTCAAGTCGGACTGTCAAGTTTGCAAGTACCAAGTACTGTACTGTACGGTGCTGATCGCTAGTACTGATACGTAATCACTCGTCTGCGCGAGACGTGCGCGGGCACACGTGGTCTGCGCTCGCGCAACTCTATTACTTTATAGTTACCTTTTTAATCTCTTTTGTGTTTTAAGTTTTGTTGCTCTTAATAGCGGAATTGTGGTAGTGATTTTTTTATTGCTTTTTTCTCATTTCTTGAAAGTGCAGGAGGATTCCTCTATAAGGAATACTCTATACGTGTGAATTAAAGATAGGTTCGCGCAATACAGCGACAATGGACTATCGGACATTAAATGCTGTAGTGGATGTGTTCAAAACGGGAATATTAGTGAATGTCTAGTGACAAGTACACTGTGAAGTGGTAATAGTGTATGCATGTTAAATGTTTTGGATTTATACCATGTAATGTCGCTGGCTACGGAAAAGGTATTTTACCAAGATTATCCCAAAAAAGCAACTTCACTCTTTTTCCCGTATGGCAAAGTAGGCAGAAGGAATGCCAAGTTTCCGTCAAAAATTTTGAGATATAGCATGTTGAGTGGCGAGATTCAGCGCCGCAATTTATCTACTGTGCAAGGAGCAATTTTAATATAATCATTCCTTCAATTGGGAGTCGAACCCACAATCGCTTACAGTCAGACGTTTTACCACTGTGCCAAAATTATCACATTGATGTTATTTTGGTATTTGGGCTTAGTAAGAACTGAACCCACGTTCCTAATAAAATCTTAATAGTCCTAAATTATTATTGTTAATGATCTATACGATGCACTTCAAGTGCAAAGCTTCTAGTATTGGATTTTTTTTTACAATATTTCGTCATTCAAAGACCATTGGTTTTTATTTCTTTGTCTCCAATAATATTTTGAATATTAAGAAATAAATAGTATTTTATCGACGCCACTACGAAACAACCTTAATTCGACTTTAATAATTGTGATTAAATTTAGTCTAATGATGGGCATTAAATTTTATCGACAAATCAGACGTAGTGTTTATCTTTCTTTTGGAGTTGTTGACATATTTAATGAGAATTGAAAATTTCCGTTCAACTTTATTTGACTGTTGACACTTTTTAAACAGATACACTTCCTTGATAAGTTATTATTGTTTCCCTTTAAAACGTCTTGCGTTTCATTTAGTAAAGCTAAATCTTAAAAACTACTAACATTACACACAAAGTTAGTCATTTAGTGACTGAACGTTTTTGTATATATCTAAATATGTATATTAACTTTCATTAGCGGTTT
The DNA here is from genome assembly GCA_018249795.1 of Heliconius telesiphe telesiphe. Classification (NCBI taxonomy): domain Eukaryota; kingdom Metazoa; phylum Arthropoda; class Insecta; order Lepidoptera; family Nymphalidae; genus Heliconius; species Heliconius telesiphe. Next base: position 531 of record DWLH01002098.1, on the reverse strand, counting down.
CCCTCTCGTGGTCCAATAGAAATAACTAAAAGTTATGTATAATATATCTAACACACCATACTTTCTGAGTGCGTGAAGTAACTCTGATCAGAGATACAATGTAACTCACATTGAAACTAATAACGTTAAGTAATATAGCCTATAGCCTTATATCCAATACAAAAATCGAACCAGTAGTTCCTGGAATTATCACATTAAACCAAATAAACTCTTCAGCTTTATAATATTAGTGTAGATCGGGTAACATGGGTGGTCGCCACCAGCCCCCAAGTACATTTTCTCCGCGCATTTTTGCCAAAAGGATATTCTTATTACAATAACATAGTGTATATTTAAAGAATGTTGTCGTTCTGCAAGTGTTGTATTACGAAAATAATTTAAAATTATTAGTAATGTAAAGTGTGATGTTCATTTTTATTTTTCTTTTACTAATATACTAATTGTATAGTATGCTTCGCTTTACGTTACATAAAAATAAAATTTACATTATTTTATGATTTTAAGGAAAAATTTAAATTGTGTACGTGACAT
>DWLH01002097.1:0-11377 GCA_018249795.1 Heliconius telesiphe telesiphe | reverse complement strand
TTAGTGGATGTCCAGAATATGAAAATAAACATCTGTCCAAATTTCACGTTTCTACCATCAGCGGTTACGGCTCTGCGTGCGTCTTACCTCAGTCAGTCAGCACAAGTCCTTTTATATATATAGATTTTCATTATCTCGCTCTGATAACGAGGCAAAGAGCGCGTCCTGTGCGCATCAACTTGTGTAAAGTGTTTACAAGTTTTCAAAAAAAAATGTAAATTATCAATTTCATATAATACCTGAAATATAACTCCAAGCCATGTTAATACTAGGCGGTGTACATTTTGTAGACGGACGTTCTTACTAAAGCTGGCTAACGCCCAACACACGGAGAAGAGAGAGAGTGACGCAGATATCACATTAAGTTCAGCGAACGCTTTGTTTGCTGTAAAAAATATGTTAATTTTAAAAATAGATATTAGCTGCCGATTTATTTGAGGACGTCGTGGTACAAGAGTGTTACTGTAAAAGCGACGGGTGTGGATTCGATTTCCACTCACAGAATAAGGTAAGGTATTATATATTCATTTCTTCGCGCTTGTGATGATGCAAAAGCACGGAGTTGAGTTCCGCCATTCAACACGAATGCTTCCAGAATTCGGCGGAACGGAAGTGTCTTAATGAGAACGAAGTATCTTAACACCAGATTCCCAGGTTCCCTCTACGGTACGGGACCCATTATGATTTGTTTTGACTCATTATTATATATTATTATTAAAAAAATAAATAAACTTCTTTAATAATTAAGCAATTTTTATTTGTTTCCTAATATGAAATCATGCACTTACCTGACGGTTCATCAATAGTAGGTTCTGGCGTGACCCCCAAAAGCTCATTGGCGCTTTCTAAATCTGCATCTTTTAAAAATATGTGCACTTGAAGCAGTAACATAGGCGTCGCTTCACAGAAAGCGTGAACCAGTCGTAGCATACCTAAAAATATATAATCTATATAAAACATCTAAAAGTAGTTAAATATGTATACATCTTTAATACTATAGTAACCAATGTTATTAAATATTAGTACTGAGGCCAGTCGTGGCGCAGGGTCACAGGCGCGAGACTTTTAACGCAACAGGTTCAATTCCCGCTCGAGGATGTCTAATATTTAATATTTTCATTTGTTCGGTCTGGTAAAGAAGCAAAGCGCGGCGTTGAGTTACGCCATTCAATACGCAATGCCTCCAGAATTCAGAGGAAAATGGGGAACGGAGTTATTCTCCCCAGGTTCCCCCTGCTTAAACTACTATGCATGGGCTGCAGCATGAAGCTACACAAAACACTTTACAATATTACTTACAAAGATCACGAACTTGATGCTTAACCCTCCTTAGCTCAACAGGTACTAGTAAACGTGCGTAACGCCACAGCACGCCCATTTGTAGGCAATGCAATAATATGGGCACCCAGGGAGGCCTGTCCTTTCTGCCTTCGCTTGCCCACCACATGTGTAAGTACCAGCGCAGAGATAGTACCTTAAAGTAATTGAAATATTTTAATCTTATCTTTTATTCTGTAGGGAAAACAAATACAAATCGATATATTTTGTAATTTGTTTGGAGTGCTATTTAAACTCACATTATCGGGTCCGTTAGAGAATATAATTGTATTAAACAATATAAAAATTTCTCGGAGAGTACCTTGAATCCACATATTTAGCTACCAGGAAGTTAATATTTTTAAATAAATTCAATATTAATAATATTTTAGAATAAAGAATTATGATTTTAATTACTGTGGTTTTAATAATATTTTACCTGTGATATTAATAGAGATGTGACTACAATCGATATAGTCGCTGCAAATGAACATTTGTATCCTCTCTCAAGAAGTGCATAACCCATTACGAGATCGAACACGACGTCGCAGAAATATCCGGCTAGGGATATAACGTTGAATAAAACGTCGCATAGGGGCAAGAATTCCGCCATTTTCTAACATTTCTTGAGCTATCTTAATAAATCTTGCATTCTATAAATATACTGTAAAAGAAAATATTATTTCTTGATATTGCATTCTATAAATATACTGTAAAAAAAAAATATTTCTTGATATTGCATTCTATAAAAACTGTAAACTATTAATTATTTATACTTTTTATTAAACGTTAAACGGAATGTCGAAAAAACTCATTTGACATAAAGAATGCTCATTTGACAGCAAGCGTAAAGCTTCTTAGTACTTTAGCGTCAACTGTCAAAAGTAAAGTTTTAGTTGACGTAATGTTATTGTCCCATATTTAAGCATTTTCTGGTAATTTCTCTTAAAAGTAATATATAATGTCTAATTATATGGATTTAGTAAGTAAAATAGGCAAAGATAGTTCCAGAGCGGCGTGTAAAAAGTGTGGTTATGCAGGACACTTAACTTTTCAGTGTAGAAACTTTATAAAAGTATGTTCAGATTCGTTTTTAAATAATAATTTTCTTATGGATGTATAACGTGTTAACAGAATTTGTACCTATGACGTTGAAAGTAAAAACAATGCTTAGATATACTTTTTTAAAGCTTTTAATAATTTTGTCGTTTTATTTTATAGGTAGACCCAAATAAAGAAATCGTTTTAGATGTAAGCAGTACTAGCAGTGATAGTGAAGATGAATATGTCACACCTTTACAAAATTTACGAGAGGCTGAATTAAGACAAAAATTGCAGGAAAAAATTCAGAAAGTAAAAGAGAAAAAGAAAAGTAAAAAACGAAAACGGTATGCAATATTTATCATATAAAGTGTTATTTAAATATACATACATAAATTGTAATTTACCTAAGAAGTTAAACAACCTTTTTGGTAACCCTAATCTTAATCATATAATGAACTGAAACTTTGTGGTTATCGAGTTCAATCCTAATTTGGGGTAATTATTTTACATAATTTTATTTTGATTTCCTTGATTGCTCCATTAAATAAAGCATGGTGTTGAGTTTTACCACTTAATACCTCAAAAATTGGGTGAATGTGGGGTATACTTACAATTGAGTGAAAAAAAGTGTATATGAGTACAAATAAATAAATTTAAAATAATGTTGCTATAACTTGTTTGACTTTATATAAACCAAAGGGTTTTGGTTAGAAATTATTTATCAAACCTTGAATTTTTATTTTTTCTTTAGAGAAATAAGAAACATTAATAGAGTGTTCCATATTTAATTTGTTATTATTTTATTAATTAGATCATCAAGCACTTCATCAACAAGCTCCAGCAGTAGTTCTTCATCAGATAGTAGTGACTCCCATAGAAAAAAGAAGAAACATAAGAAAAAAGCTAAGAAGTCAAAGAAGTCAAAAAAAGAGCATAAGAAAAGTAAAAAATAAGTTTTTGTTAAAAACCCTGAAGTGTTCAATTATGAATTTAATAAATAAATAATAATGTGTATTTTTATAAATTATGTTTTCTTTTGCCCAACACCGTGGAAATAAAATAAAATAAAACTTTATGTAATACATTATTTTATTTACATTGGTTTTTATGAAAGTTGGTGGAAAATTTGTTATCATATAATTTTTTTATTTCACTCTTTATTCTGCATATAGCAGAGTAGGCATAAAACACCTAGTAAACTGAGGACTGTTCTTAGTTGTCCGCCCCAAAATGGAGCTGTCTAATGTTTAGTGGTGAAGTTAAAAAATTGTGTTTTTATTACCAGAGCAAACATATAATGCATATATATATATATATATCACTTTTGTGATTGGAGTCACAGCAACATCTTTATAAGATGAACTTTATATGATTATAATTGTTTGTAAAAAATATCTATTTCTGTTTTAAAACTTGTCAAGTTTATATGCATTTCATTTGATTTTAAAAAATCTCTACAAATCCTTAATTAGTTTATCAATTACTTTATCAGCTAAGTAGCTTTTAAATGTACAAAAACAGAACTATTAATCCTTAATTGTTTACTGGGAAAGAGTTTCCACTATATGAATCATGTTGAATATAATCCCTAAACAGGCAAAGAGAAATTATATTAAAAAACAGTTGTTTTTTCTGTTAGAGTATTTTTTATACTTATATATATTTACAGTATTATCTAGTGCTCATTAGTTGTAGAACCATATACAATGCATAAATCATAAAATAAGTTGATTTGGTGTTATGGCCAATTAAGGGAAAGGATGATAATAATTATCATAATTATAGACTTTACTAGTAACATATTATTATTGCCTGTTGTTAATAGTAGTAGTATTGTAAATAAAGTTACAAATTTTTAGGACAACATAACATAGTCTATTTGAATAGATAATTTATTTTATATGTAACTCTACAGTAGTGTAGGATATATTTCTGCACACGGATCAAAAAAATACTATAAAATACATATAAATAATACTCACAGCTTATTCTCATATGTACAATTTAAAGTTAGTCAATATTTCTTGTTAAATTAACAATTTTTTGAAACATGTAATAACCAAAGGATTGAATTAACATAATAATATTATAACCAATATTTTCTAAACGCATAATAAAATATTTAATAAAGTTATAATTGTTTCTCACGTTTATATCAACGTTACTTTCGGAAACTATAAAGTATTGATGTAATAAAGATCAAAACATATAGATTAATAATTATTTCTTTAGGATCATTGTCTTCTATTAAACACAGGTTTAATAAGTGTATACAAGAAATATTTCTCACCTGAATCACTCAAATTCCATAAATGATGTAGAAAGTATGTACACAATTTTACTTAGAGCATTTGGAAGGTTATACACTATATAGCACAGTTATATTATTAATCTAAACTTAAATTCCACATATCTAAATTATATAATTGTAATAATTTAGTTAAAATTACGTAAAAGCTAAAATATTTTGGTTAAGTTGTTAAAAAGTTAGTGAAGTTCACGTCAAAAGTTCACATACTGCTTTGCCATCTAGCGGGCGGTATGCGAGGCGTGGGAAAGCTCGATCGATTGTTTTGCTACTTACAAATTACAGTAGGGTCAACGAGTCGTGGCAGCCTTTAAATTAGCTATAGATGGCTGTGTAGATTTTATTTTATGTTTATTTCTTGCTTTTGATTATAATTTTCCCCCAGTGTATAATGTGCAAAATTTTAAGATCCAAACTTCAAGCGGCCACGACACATCGGCCGTACTATACACTCCATGGAAGGCTCGTGGCGAGTTCCCAAGTCCCAACACGATTAGTATGAACGTTTACAGCTTAACAATTTTGAATTCTTGCTAGACAGCACGTCTTGAATCCTTTATGAGGTTAATGTTGTTTTTTTATTCGATACATTTTATCGGAAACAGATTATCAGAGACAGAGCCTTGATCGTCGATCGTTAAGATTTAATGGTTTTTTAACCTGTGGTTTAAGATCTAAAGAAATATGATACTGATACCGTACTTTTAATACTTTCATGCATAAACATATTTTTATGTTTGATATTATATACTAACAATTTAAAAATATCATTAAATATTACAGATAAGAATAAATATTTGAGGTAAGCGTGACAGGTTGTGAGTTCGATTCCCATTCGAGGAAATGAAATATTTCATAGGTACAGGTATATAGAGATCGTACGCGTTTGGCTCTCCGTTCTTTCCGACTAACCCGCTGGGGATACAGCGTGAAGCTAAGTTAAATTAACTTAAGTAAATATTTTCATATATTTTTTATTTATTTACATTTATTTTTTCATCTCTTCGCTCTGGTGTCGAGGCAAAGCGCGGCGTTGAACTTAACTGCCTTCCAGAATCCCTGCTGTGTGCGGGATACAGCGTGAAGCTGATTTAATTTAATTTTTAATTAATTATTTAATTACATACCATTATTATAATCTAAAGTTAGTAATTAATATTTACGTATTTTTATTATTGTCGTTTATTATAATTTCAATAGCAATATCGTTTATAACTTTATAAGAATTTATAAAAATGTAAAAGATGAAAAACATAGTAATAGATAATGCTTTAGTAATACAGATGAGGTTGAAATCTTTGAAAAACTAGTTCTTTCTGTTTATCTCGAACACAAGACTCAATTTTTGCTCCGCTTTAAGCATTAGTACGTTTTACACATCGTAAGTAGGCTTTAGACTTGGATTCTTTAGAGTAGTTTTTATTTTTTATAATTTCTACGTCAGTTTTATAGTAAAAAAATGGCCAGTTTCAATACTTACCAATATTATGAAGTTTATCTAGTTTGTATTTGATATGTAATTAAAATAATTATTATTTGCTTGATTATTTCGTTTTAAATTCATACTTAAAATGTAACACAGAATTATATTAAAAATTATCATTGTTTCTCATTTTACCGTTTGTATAATTCAAGGTCAACGTTAGCTTTGTTTTATGTATATTTTTGTAGAAAATTTGAGTGTAACATAAATGAGACTTTTAGCCTAGACTGACGGGGTTAATGAAAAACGTTCAAAAGTGCTATAGGCTATTCTAACTTTACGGTGTAAGTAGTTAGCCTTAAATAACTAAATAACAATACTAAGGAGGCCATCGAATTGCTTTAAAATTCGCGTGCGATGCACACATAGTACACACGTCACGTCAGTCCGTTGCATGACAAAAATATTAAATTTTATTAGATTTAAAAAAAAAGTCCACGACACCATATATCTATATTTTATAAATAAGTGACAATAAGGCATTTTGTGACAAAAAAATATATATTTTGATGATATTTCATCGATTTTTATTACAAATACATATTGAAACTTGCGAGCTAAAGTTATTTCATCATAAAGAAAATTTAATGGAGATAATCTTCGGCGTTTATAGCATGTATTTTGGACGTATACTTTTTGAGAAAATGTAAAATTAAAATAATTCAAGGCTCTGTTTACGGCCGCAAGCTTAAGATCGAGTCCCGCCCTTGCCGCCGATTACGTCCTATCATACAGCCACGTGTTAATTGTATTGTAATTGAAACAGCAAAGTGTTCGTGATTGAATTTATTAATCTGTACAAATGTATGCTGCATGGCATATGCAGCATAATAAAAGTATTATAGGTGGTATGCGGGCGAAGCCGCGAGTGGGCCGCTAGTATCATATATGAACATAATAAACTAAGCTAATAAAAATTAAATAAACTATTGCATAGACAAAATTACTGGGTAAACATTTACCGTAACGCTTTAGTGTGAATAGTGTCATAACTAGTCAGTATTAGCGGCGGTCTGATTAAAATCCGTAGCGACTCTACGGAGGCACGCGTTCTGATATACTGTATAACTAAAATATGAAACCAAGATTATATAATAAGATATAATTAATGTTTTAGATACTAATATTGCTTATTTAAAATTAATATTGGGCACTATAGCTATTACTTAGAGGCCTTACAGACTTAATGAGATGACAGTAAGCGCCGTTGTCGTGGATTCGATCTGAAAGGAATTATTTTCATTCTTCTCGAGTTTTCTCTTCGTTGAGTTTCACTACTGAACACACAAAGTTCCGAATTCGATCGGCATTGACAGTAGATTCTATTGGCCTACGCTGCTTTGTGCGAGGGAAATAAAAATTCAAACTTATTTACTAATGAACACGTTGCTGGCGTTTAGCGACAACAGATTTTAATGAAATTATATATTTTTGAAAACATTATTATAGATTTGTTGTATTAACAAGAATTCTCCTCATTATATTGGTTTTGATTATTGATCATCAAAATCAGTTTCCGTTTCAACGTTCAATATATGACGATCACAAATTATCACCATGGAAACAGATTTTGTTAGTCGTCAAATCAGGTGATCATAGAAAATATTCTTTAACTTTGACTAATTGTTAATAAATAATTATCAACGGCTTAACCTAAAGTTTAAAGAAAGATTTTTTTAGAAATGAACAAATCATTGAATCAAGAAGATATATCAGCAATGGAAAATCAACTGAGGCAGAGTATGGAGGAGGACAAGAAGTACTGGCGAGTCAACAACGTGAAATGTGATGCCATACATACGGCTAAAACTTATGAAGAGTTTGCGTAAGTTTTTTTATATTTTATCTAATTATTAGCTTTATATTTAATCTTTAGGTGTGGTTGGTTTGTTAAAATGTTGGTAATCGACATCCAATATGGACTTTGTCTAACCAGACATAGGAATCGACTGTGTTCCCATTAAGTATAAATGTAAGTCATTAAATATTTAACATTTTAAAATAACAAACAAAATTGTTAGAAATAAATAAAGAGGTGTCGATTTGTCCTTTATAGTCTTACGTTATTAATCTCTATATATAATAAGACAGTAAAAATATTTTGTCTGTACATTTAGTAATTTTGACTGAAATGGATAGAGGGACACTAAAAAAGAATAATAGAAAGCAAAAATATATTTTTTTAATTTCTTGTCGGTCTGTCTGACGATATCTATGTCCACATTTTTCTTCGAAAGTACTGAACCGATTTACTTAAAAGTTTCACCAATTACTTTGTTTTAACTCAACTTAACTACTGAAGTTTGGTTCATCAAAATTGGTTCATTAAAAAAAAGTTATCGTCATTTGAATGAACTCAAGGCATTAGTTTGCCTGCGAATTTTATATAGCAATCGCGCTGGTAAGATTAATGGCTAAAGAATTACATTCGAAACGTCTTAGTTATATGACTGTTGATAAAAATATATATTTTTGAAGCAATTTATACAATATTTTATACAATAAAGTAAACAAAATGGAATTGATAGTACAGATTACCTTCATAAATCATAACAGTTAAGTTTAAGTCGTAATTATTTCAACATAGAGATAAAGAACTGATTTTATCTTCAAAGAAATATCAAGTAAATACATAGATTTTTTGATACGTTCGTTCTTTTGAAATAAATTTAAATAAAAATGCCCAAAAACATCCTTTCCACGTGTACTCTGTAATAACTACTTATTTACCAATTGTACATTTAGCCAGTAATATATGTAACTAATTTAAAAACTGTGCAGGAGTTAATATGCAATTATTACAGTTATTTTACAAAGAATATTATGAATTCTTACCCAATTCAATAATTTAAGGCTGTTTCTGAAGCAGTACATTAAATATATACATATAATAAATAATTAGCTTTATGTATATTTTATGAATATCAAATATCAACATTGGTCGTATTTTTTAGTTCGAAACAATCAAAAATTATTATAGAAATTACGATGTCGTAAAATGTCGTAAAAAATCATATTAGAATATTACAGATTAAAGTAATAAAAAAAACATAGTAGAAGTCATTATAGTTGTCAATTAATTCTACTTATTAAATCAATTATCATATATTTTAAGCGGGCGAAGCCGTGGGCGGGCCGCTAGTATGTAATAATAACACGACCCACGCTAAAATGATCACATTGCTATATGATCATCATATAGCAATATATGATATTATTAATAGCTACACTTAGGTTTTACAGCCTGTTTACTGCACTTTATAAAAATACTTAAATTTTATTTTGTGATTATTAGGGACAGAGTCGCAGCAGCACATTTGCTTCCGTTGGAGAAAAAGGATTTTTCAAAGAAAGCATCTCCTGGCTGGAACCAGTATGCAACTAGAGAAAAAGAAATTCAGGAATAATTTAGATTTAATAAAACAATTTAAAAAAATCAAAATAATCCTTTATTTAATGGTACAGGTATATATGTCAAAAGTATGAAATAACTAATTTACATAGTTAAGTCAATGCCATTACACAAAATATCGTAAAAAAACGAAAAATTAAGTCTTAATTATCTTATTTTTATCTTTTTGTTTATATAATATTTCTGTTGTGCTCACTTGGGACATTATCTGTATCTAACATACTAAAACGGGTAGTGGGTTCAAATCGCATTCACAATTATTATTATATTTGTTTCTAGGGTCTAACTAATGCACTAACTTGAATCTGTTGAGGGTAGATTTCTTTCTCCAAATTTTGTTTGTTATTGCTTAATTTTAGTAATAAGACTACCGCTTTAGAAATGTTTTTTTTTTATTGTCCATCTTATTTCATTGATTTGATTTTGTGTGTTTACATAAGTATATATAATTTCTATCTTCCGCCAAATTTACGTAAAACAATGCGTAAATATCACAGGTTTTTGTCTGTTTTCAATTTAGCCTCGTTTTCTTGGATTTGACATAAGAATAACAATTTCAACTTTAGTGTGTGAACTTTCACGCTTTGGATGGTAGAATCGTCGGTCATTACGATTCATCGGCACTAACGGCTTATCGTACCACCCGTAGCTGTAAATATAACATATTCATTAATATTTGTTTATTTCATTAAATAAAAATTATATTTAAATTAAATAAAAATTATTTAAGAAAAAGCGCATTTTTTACTTTATCTTACCGTTCCCTCTGACTAGCGATAAAGTGTTAAGTTAAATAATAGGATTGTAAAATAATGTTGTTTTACAGTTATAAATAAACAATTATGACAAATACAAAAAACAAACAAATGAACAATTTATATTTTCTGTAAAAATGATAGATTTCTCCGTTAAGTAGATATATAAACAAGCACTATACTACATTGGTATATTGCGGATACACCATAAAATTTCATAAATACAAAAGGAAAGCGTTTTTCATAAAATATCATTATCTATATGTGCGTTTCTTGTTCTTCAATGAAATAAATAAATAAAAAATAAAAAAACATATCTAAAATTGGTATTACAGATCAAAGAATAATAAAATCTTACACTTGATTTTCGGTAGCGGGCGTAGGGTATTTGCTATGCGGGCCCTTGGCCCTCGTTTGGGCGACGTTGTAATGATAATTGTCCACCTTTTCCGTTTGCATCTTAGATTCCGCTTTGAGTTGATCGTGAGCCGCGTAAAACTTACCCGTTACGGGTGTTGCTGTTAAATATAATATTATAATATGTGTAACCTTTTATAATGTAAGTACAACGAATCGTGGCCGCCCTAAAGTTCGGCCATTTCAACTTTTAGGTAAAAATAATAAAATGTAGGACCAATGACCACGACTTCTCGGCTAACGGTACGGCTATATGTTTTAAGTATTAGTTTTGATAAAGGATGCAATAAAAAAGCTAAAGCCTCTATTAAGCCTCTAATGATCTAACACATTGATATAAACAATTAAACATTATATTCCTAAACAGGTATATGCATAAATTTTCGTTTATTATTTTAAATATTACCAATGTTTTTTTTGGGTTACTTTTTTACGATTACATTCGATTTGCTAGTTTATTATAAATAGGTGTGTTTTTTAATTTTAATAAATTTTAATATATTATTTTATTTCATCAAGTAACAGCGAAACGCTGAGTCTTGATGTAGCTGATGGCGAAATCAGTGTAAAAGAAGTTGAGAGTGCAATACGAAGTCTGAAATGTGGTAAGTCAGCGGGAGCAGATGGAGTTACTGCCGAGA
>DWLH01002096.1:0-11378 GCA_018249795.1 Heliconius telesiphe telesiphe | reverse complement strand
TTCATTAACTTGAAAGTGGGATTCAGAGGTAGCTCCAACTAAAGGTTCATAAAATCCACGCTCATCTACGTTAAAGTAGAAACGCTCGTATTTAAATATATTATAAATAATAATCTTCAAAACTTCAATGCTAAAATGACGTAGGGTATGGGGCCTTGGGATCTTAAGCTATTTTGTTAGGTCTCGCGTTGTAGAGTAGGCAGATGGAATCTGGGAACCTAGTGTTAAGACACCGCCGCAACTTGCATATCCTTTCACTCCTTTATACCATAATTTACAATCCTTTCAGTCCTTCCTATCTAAAATGTGTGTTTTTATATGTTGCGTATATTTGTATGTATGTATTATTTATTTATAATTACTTAATTTTTAGTAATTTAATATTCTTTTTTTTTTTTTAATAATATTTTAAATTTGCACTAGCCCGTTTCTCTTAACACTAATTACTTTCTTCAAAGGTTGTCTGTAAGAGATTGCTATCAGCAATAAGACCGCCTTTGCACGCTCTGGAATTATTTTAAGATTGTTCTCTATTTTTTATCTGTGTGCTATAAAGTTTTTCTATCTATCTATCTATCTAATATTCCAGCTAAAGACGATGCAAGTAAATTTGTCCCTAAATAGCGAACAAGCGTAAATCTTTTCTATTTTCATGTTCTTTTATGTCAAGTTTAGCGTAATAGAATTCAATTTGCATAATAGAATATGTTCTGTTGAGGACTGGTGCATACATTACGTGATACGAAAGTAATAAATTATACAAGTATTTTCTTCAAAGTAATTTTTGCAAAGCATCTTTTGAATTTGCATTCATGTTTTCATTCTCAAAAATGCCTTCTTTTTAAATTGTTTTTTAGTTTTTAGTTTTGCTATTTAACCATATATAACGCTATAGTTATCATAAAATGAAAAGCAAACGACTACGACGATCGACAAAAAAATGCACAATCAAAATGTTATTTTTAGAATTCCATATTTAAAGAGTAAAACGGGATGCTATTACTAAGATTCCGCTGTTTTTCCGTCCAACTGTCTGTCAGTCTGTATCTCATAAATCGTGATAGTTAGACAGTTGAAACTATAACAACAAATACTAAAAAACTGAATGAAATAATTTGAAATGTAAGAGATTTTTTTTGCCTTTTTTATAGATATTGGCACGGGACTCATCTCGCAGGAGTTCGACTCACATTTGGCCGGACTTTTTTGTACGTTTGTTGTTTTTAATAGTACGTATGTTACTATTTTTAAGTATATGTTTATTAAATTAATCATATTAAAAACTACATAACATTATTGATGCATATTTTGTAGATTTATTAATATTCTCATGAAAAAATATATTCATTGTAAAAATATTTACAATCAGTAAGCAGTGTAACAGATGCTAAGATTATAACGATTTATATAAAACAGCTGGTCGCCCGTTATTTTGTTTGCGTGGACTTTAACGTAGAGGTAAAATGGAAAATCCCATTTTTTACCGTTACCGGAGGAATTCTCTCTTAAGTCTACACTCCCTAATCTACCTACATGCCAAATTTCAAGTGTCTAAGTTCAGTAATTTCTTGTTTCGTTTGTGCGTTCTGTTTTATAAATATAGCTTTGCAATATTTAGAAAACTTGGATAAAATGTGATTTTTTACAAAATGTACTGAAACATTATTTTCAAAACACTGGTACACCTTTTAATTGAAACTGAAACCCCTTTTAATTGAAAAACTTTGCAGTAGTCCTACGTTCTTTGGACTACTGCAAAGTGTTCGAAAATTTATAATATTAAATATATACGATTAATTTGGTTATAGAGTTTCATTTAAAATCTGTACTAATATAATAAAGAGTTTATTTGCTTAAGCGCTAAGGTTTCTGGAACTACTGGTCGTATTGATTTTTTTCTATAACATCTTTACAGTGTATTTTAGAAAACGAAATTTAAATTTCGAATAATAATAATGAACGCCATCGAATTACTTTGACCGCGAGCGCTGCAAAAGTAGCAAAATATATGTACGTATATCCATACCTATATTATAAATTCGAAAGTAACTCTGTCTGTCTGTCTGTCTGTCTGTCTGTCTGGCTGTCTGTCTGTCTGTCTGTCTTTTACGCAATCAGGGCCAAACCGCTAATTCAATTGTGATAAAATAATCATATAGAGATACTTGAGGGTCTTCGGATGAACATAGGTTACTTTTTTTTCTCATATTTGTAATATTGTCGATATATACTAAGATATTAAAATACTTTTTAATTTGACAGGCAATTTATTCTGCCATGCTAATAACAATCGACCGTTGCTAAGCAACGGTTAGCAAAGTTTGTTTGTTGTTTTAAGAAAACGTCACCCAAAACTAGCTTCCTGAACGCATACACGTGCGCTGACTCCACCTTATGAGATACATAAAAACAATGTTTTATAAAAATATTGTCCTTTAAATAAAGTTTAAAATAGTCCGCGATGGTATATGTTTATCGCTGAAGGTTGAGCAAAAGTCACCATTTTAATGAATTTACTTTATATTTATCGGGTTTTTGTTGTATGTATTTTCTTTAATTTGATATTGATCCTTATAGAAATGAATATAATAGTCACTTTTAGTATTTCTAGATTAAAGTTTACTGTATAACATTCTAATAAATAATTGAGAAGATATCACTGATTCGTAAGGCCAGGCTCTTAGAATAACCCACAGTAACCATTTTGTGTTTAAAAATAAAGAAGGGATAATGGCGAAATTATTTTCAAAATTTCAAAATTGGCGTTTACAGCATATCACAGAAATTGATATTTTAGAAGATATCAAAATTTTAAAATACGGGAGTACAACGGTCATGCGCTGCGTAAATGTTTAAAGTTACGCCAAAATCGTATATTGTAACAAACGTATTGTAATCCTTTAAAAATGTATATGAAAGTCGGCGACAGCATATATATGTCTTCGTATAGCATTATTTATTTTTTAGTGTTTTATTATAGTTTAGATTATATTTCGTGTTATATTAAATTTTAATACTTTTAAATATTTATTTTATGTTGATAATATTGATAATATAGCTGCTCTGTTAATTTTTTTTTTATTAAAATTTTTCTTTAGTTACGTTTACTTATTATTTTTGTTCATTTTCATAAGTTAGGTATTTTTTCTACAACTTGACATCCCCGGTCGAAGACCAGTAGGAAGACCCAAGACGAGATGGAAAGAAGTAGTGCTAAAAGATAAAGAGGCATGCAAGGTCACCGACGATGACGTCCACGATAGAGCGAAGTGGAGAAGCAAAATTAGGAAAGCTGACCCCACCACCATGTGGGATTCATAGCTAGGAAGAGAGAGAGAGAGAGGTATTTTTTCTAATATTAAGAATTTCCTTTTGTTACTTTTAGTTATTTTGCTTATTCATTTCAATTTCTTAAATATTCTATTTTTTTTTCTAATAATAAGATTTTCTCTACTTATTATTCTTAATTGGCTTCTTTTAATTATTTAGGCTTATATTAGTTACTAATCCTACTGAAAATAATTTCATAAATATATTTAATAAATATTCGTATAGTTCCAGCGGGCGAAGCCGCACGGGTCCGCTAGTAGTACTATAAAAACATTCAATTTCATTACTTCTGAAAAAAATCCGCAACACCGTATATCTATCTCTTATAAATAAGTCACAGTAAGGTATTTTGTGACAAAAAATAATTGAAAATTGCAAGGTGATATTTGACTGCTTTTTATTTGACATAATATATGTACATATCGAAACTTACAAGCGAAAGTTATTCCATCATAAGGAATTTTTATGAAAATAAACTTTGGTTTTTATAGCATGTAATTAGGAGGTATACTTTTCGAGAAAATGTAAATTTAAAATAATTTAACGCAAAATGCGCCTATCCGGCCACCAGTATATCCCCGAACTTTATCGCTGTGCCAAAAAAAGGGTATAGCTAAAACGCGCTGTTGAAGTCTGGCGCTAAGGATATAAGTATCTAGAAGAAGTAGAAAATATGAGTATTTTACAGATTAGATCCAAGCCGATCGACTTCCGCAAGCTTAGGTTCGAGTCCCGCAGGAGGCGCCCTTGCCACCGACGACATCCTCTCAAGCAAATACGTAGTGGTTGCATTTTCTCAGGGATAGACTACTCTCTTCCTTCTCCAATTAGTGTCGCTGTAAAGGCCAGTAGGTCTAACAGCTTAAACTTCTATTTCGAAAAAAAGCGTGCAAAGAGGATTGCGTGAAAATTGTAATTTGTAGTATTATTTTGGTAATATTTAACAATAATGTAAATTTCATCATCCGAGCGGTGGGGGCCTCAGCGAGGACCATTTTGGAGCACAATCTACGAATGTCCATGAAATCGCGGGACATCTTGGTAATGGAGTCTCTGGTAAAAAGGCTCAATTACTAAGACTTTCTACATTATTGTCGCCATAAAATAAGTGAACTCCATCGCTATAAAATAAGTAAACATGTATTAGTATGTAGACTACTATTATACGAAACAATTTATTAAAGAAAACAGATTATATGAAATACAACACAATAAAAAAATTTAGAAAAAAAACAAATATATACATATGACAAATATATAAACTATAATAACTTCAATACAAAATAAGTATATAAGTAAAATATCATTGCTAAATGTTAAAAAGGTTATTAAGATCATAATAATAGAAAACATTCATCATAGAACTAATAGTTAATTGTAAGAAATATAAAATAGTTATACAATAAAAACAAAACTAACGACATATATATATTTAAAAAAAAAAAAGAAAAACAGTCAGTGAGGACAAGTGATTATGATTGAATATATAAATAAAATAAAAGTATAATAGGTGGTAAACAGGCGAAGCCGAGAACGGGCCGCTAGTGTGAAATATACATTATTAACCGACTATACTTGAAAATTACATTTGTAGCCGACTTCTGTAAAAGAAGAGAGGAGGTTATTATAATTCAACTATATTTTTTTAAATTTTTTTTTTGTTATTTTAGAACTTTCGACTGGGAGGACCGATTTTGATATTTCTGTTTTATTTGAAAGCTGGTGCTTTCAAATAAAAAAGACCACACAGGAAGCCCCAGCTATTTTGACAATTAATTTTGTTATCCATAAGAAAATCTAATAAATCTTAAATTTATTTTTTTATTAGAAATGATACACTTCAAGGGTAGTTTGATGACAGTTTGATTAAGTTAAGTAAAGTTGATTGTGAGATCCGGTTGAAGTCGGTTTTTTTATATATTGCATTAATATATTTTTCAGTTTATTATTAAAAATTAATTACGTAAATCAAATGTGTATAGTTACCTTTTGTAGTAATTACTACAAATTATTATAGGATTTTTTTTGTAATATTATAAAGGAAACTTAATTTAAAATGTAATCGAGATTAAATTAGCTCAAGCTAATGGTACAAAAGCTTCTAATAAATGTCTTAGTTTCGCTTCTTATCTATCGCTATAAAGCAGTCTCTATGTAGTCTCTTGGGAAGAACTAGTAAATATCTGCTATTTGTAATTATGACGACTTAACACTGATAAAATTTTAGTAATAAGGTTGAGACGCTACAGATATAACTGATAAGTTGGTGAATAGTGAATACTCCTCAGGTAAATGAATTTGTAATATTGGCGGTCGTGTTGCAAAACCTTTAATTTTTAATGCTTTTCGTGATTTTTAAGTCAAGACTTAAGGTCAAACTTCTGTTTGAAGATATGATGTGAGTGTAATGTAATAATTTTCCAAATAAAATAAACTTAATTTTGTATATAATAAAAACTACAACGAAAATTTATATTACATTTATATATACCGAATATATAATAATTTTCCTTCCGTTTTGTTTACTAATGGTTATTACATTGATAATATTATTGTTTGGACGGTATCCGGTATCCACTGAGATTTAATTTACATTTTAAGAGCTCTACGTTTTAAGTTACAAGTACCTTTCTGTGCGGTCGTAAAAGCATTATAAAATTTAAAAAATAAAACAGGTTTACGCTTCGAGATATTGCCTATTGTGTGACGAAACTCAACGCCGCGCTTTGTGTACCTGAATGGGGAAATGAAATTAATATCAATATAATAATTCCCGAGAGTGGTTCGAATTGTGCCACGACAGCTTCCGCCCGTCTTTACATAATTAAATTTAATATTTTCAAATAGTTTTAAAAATTTAAGCCCATAAAGAAAATATATACAATCAGGTTCATTCGTCTACGAATTCTTAATGCTACAATAGATCCACTTTTAGAAAAAACACATATTGATGAGATCAATGAGTAAGATCAGGAAAAGTATGCCAGGGAGACAAAAATATATAATTATTTTTGTCTCCCTGACATCCCTTTCCGGAGCGGTGCATCAAAAATGAAATTTCTGCAATTAGAAAGAGTACAGAGATTTTTGGTAAAGGTTATGTTTTTTAAGCCGTTTAGATTAAGAAAATATACAACTACTGCGAATTATTCACCGTTGGAAAACTATATATACAGGGTGGAAGCGTCAGCGCACGTTTAACAGCATATAGGGTAAAATGTTTTAAACTCATTACTAAAGAAATCAATCAAGATACCTGTTACGATGTTTATAAAAACTTTTAACCTTGCCGCCAATATTCCGACTCGATTTCAAAATGAGGCGTATGCGGCAGTTTCCCTTTGATAGGTTCATGTCTGCGTGCGTCATTCTTGACAAATGGCATTCTATTTTACAATGATAATTTTATTATTTACTTTATTTGAAAAAATCACTCTAAAATTTTTGGGAATTGTTTTTTTTATTGTATTAGGCTTTTATAGAGTAGTTAAAACTGTGGTTTCATTTAAAGTGGTGCTAACAAAAACACTCTGTATATACTCCAAAGTACTTTAAAAGTGAATAAAAAACATAATAAAAGAAGAAATGTGACAGCATATATTCCTCCCATGAGAAATTTTTTTGACTAATTTGTAAATTGATTATTTACAAATAAGTCTAATCACTAATAAAATAGATAGGTTTTATTTTCATACATATATTTAACTATGTTCGCATCGCACGCACTTAAAGTCATTCGATGGCGTTAGTTATTATTGTTATTTCGTTATTTAAGGTGAACTAAGCACATATAATGCAAGTTAACTAAGCATAATAAGCATATATATATATATATATATATATATATATATATCACTCCTGAGGAATGTAGCTTTCGTACAAAACAAAAGTAAATAAATCCGACCAGTAGATCCAGAGATCTTAGCGTTTAAACAAACAAACAAACTCTTCCGCTTTATCACATTAGTATACACTAGCTAAAGAGTTATAATAGATAACTTAATATGTGTAATTTATTATGAAAAGTATAGTAAATTTCTTGTTCCATTACGATTTATTAGTCTACGAATTTATTTAATTATTAAGTATCTTTTTTCGGTTTTGCTTTTATTTATTTTTTCTATAATATTTAAGAATATTTTCTAAGAACAGTTTCTAACAAATACTACTGACCATTACAAAACCGACACAAACTAGTCACTGTTTATACATAGTAACTAATTTGTATCGGTTTTGTAAATAAATTAAAAAAATAAAAGGAGATTATGAGTTACAAAGAGATTTAAATTACGTTTTTTTTTTCTAGTTTTTTTATAAGTCCACGCCGTAGGTACAGGGAACCTGGAAACTTAGTGTTAAGACACTCGTTTCGTTCCCCACTCGAGGCACAGCGTGTTAAGTGGCGAAACTAAACGCCACGCTTTTTCTTGTTACCACAGCAAGAAAATGAATATATTAAATACTTCATTCCCCGAAACGGAATTGAACCCACAATCTTCGCGTTTACAGCCGCACGTTTGTGCCATTTCGCTACGATGGCGAGTTGATAAATTAAATTATGTTTTAATTAATAAGTTCTTTGATTTTCACGATTATTACATATTTTAAATGAAACTATTTTAACCGGATTAATCGCGTATATTTTGTATTTTTATACATTTTTGGAAACCCGACGTTTCGAACACTTTGCAGTAGTCCGTGGTCACGGGTAGACCGTTTACTTAAAATATGTTTTAATTTGTCAATACTGTGAATAGTGTATAGACAGACAAATGATTTTACATAGACAATAGTCTAAAATATAATAATTGTGGAGTGAAACTGAAAGATCACCAAAGCTCGCTTTCAGCGCGTCGAGGTCGGAGACAACAATTAAACTGTCAAATAAGGAATTACGTGCGAAAGACATTGTTATTGAAAGTTGAATTATTATTTGAAACCGCGCTCTTTGAGATGGATTCAAATTTAAATCAAGTTCGCCCTAAGCATTAATTTTGTTATGCTTTGTATCAGATTCTGCAATTAAAGCTATTAATTTGTTGAGTCGTTTTCTAATAAATATATAAAAAAAGAAATATGTTTTGTTTGTAATAAAAGTTATTTAGTTATGTTTCAACTATTACCAGACTTCTTTTAAAACTTTTAAAGTATTGAAATAAATTTTACATCCATACTAATTTATACTTATATTATAAATTCGAAAGTAACTCTGTCTGTCTATCTGATTGTGATTAAATTTCATATAAAGGTACTTAAGGGTCTTCGGACTAACATAGGCCGACGTTTTTTTATCATATTTGTAGTATTCTCTATACATACTAATATATTAAAATTCCTTTCTAATTGATATGCAATTTTTCTGATATGTTCATTACAATCGTCGCTAAGCAACAAGGAATGTCTTTGTTTTAAGAAAAGTTCGCCCTAAATGTTTCCTGAACGCTTACATGGCGTGCGCTCAAAGTTAACACACAAAAACAGTATTCTATAAAAATATTATCTTTTAAAAAACTTATAAAAAAAGTTCGCAATGTTATGCTTATATCTGAACGTTGAGCCACAGTAACCATTTTAATACAATTTTTAATTAAATTTAAATTGACTGTACATAATTATAAAAATACTTTACTTTACTTTGCCGTATGTTGTAGTAATATGAGTTAAAAATAAATAACTAATGATAATATGCAAAGGCCAATCGTGGCGCAGAGGAACAAAGTGTGACCGTAAAACCGACTGGTTGTGGGTACGATCCCCACTCGAGAAGATGGAATATTTACTTAAAGTTATATTTCCATTTCTTCGCTCTGGTGTCCAGGCAAAGCGCGGCGTAGAGTTCTACCTCTCAACACGCAATGCCTCCAGAATTCGGCAGAAAGTCGGAAACGGAGTGTCTTAACACTAGGTTCCCTCTGCCTATTTGCGATCTGCGATCTGCGCGATCTGCGCGGAATACAGCGTGAAGCTATTTTTTTTTTATTCATATTTTTCTTTGATTCCTTTCGCTTGTTCAAGTAATGGATTAATTTTTTATTTTTTTTATTTCTTGATTTGGTTATGTTTTGTTTTATATTGGTAGTATATTTCATGTTAATGAAATTTCGTGTAAGTGATTTGTATTTTACGATTTATTTTTAAACGTTATTTATACGATATATATACATCGTTTATGGATATAACTTTAAATGAAAAATATTATCATCAAATATATAATCACATTATATATTTGATGATAATATTTTTAAGATTCCTTACTTCAAAAGAAAAAACCGGAGTCCTTATAACATTACTTTGTTGTCCGTTTGTTCCTCTTTCAAGACCGTTTATCTCGAGATCCGAAGTATCAAGCCGAAATTAATATAAAATATTCAAATTTACGGCCTCTTAGAGCACAGAAGAAATACAGTTTTGGAGTCACCACATTCAAAAGATACAAGCATTTATGCATCGATTTATGCTGCATTTTGTATGAAATTGGCCTCGTAATAAAACTTATAGGGTTGCGTACCCGTAAATCTATAATTTTGAAATTTGGTAAGAAGTGAGAACTTCTAGTAAAAATAAAGGAAAAAAAGGTTTATCGGTAGGTACAGAGTAGAAAAAAAAACATTATAAACTTATAAGTATACTTCGTTTCATACAAAATGCATGCGTATAAAGAAACAAACTTAAGTTTGTAACCTTATACAACTTGTACTTCCCGTTGACCTACAATCCTGAAATTGGTACGGAGTCCTCGTAGGGCGAGTTCAACTCGCATCTGACCTGTCTTTTTATTTTTATTTTATTTTTTAAAAAATCATAAAAAGACAAGTCAAGTGTCAAGTGCTAGTTGGACTTGTTTTTTTTCAAACAAAATAGCATTACATTTTTAATAGCTGTTGCCTCATTAAATATTCTAAACATCTGACACCATCAGGTAACGAGCAGAATCTTTATAAAGAAAATGAGAAACCGAGTGTTATAATATTATATAAATTAAAAATCCTTTGAAAAGTTCTCAAAGAGCATTATGCTACTATGTATAATTAGTTATAAATGCGTAGATATATATTACAAATTAATGGATATAGGAGTAGTTTCGCTAGTTGAAAATCATGTGTAACTATTGTGCCGCAGCGTTTGTGAACGCGATGGATGTGGACTCGATTTAAATATATATGTATAATGATTGTTTTACTCCGCTGTGATATGATAATGTGCGGCGTTAAGTTCTGACATTCAACATTAGTCGTTTTTGTATTTATGCGGTATATACCGTGAGGCTAGAAAACTATATTAGCTATGAACTTTATACATTTCTTCATCCTGCGTGAGAAGTAAATAGTATATTTTTTTTATGGAAAGGACAAAAGGCCGTAAGTGTTATCTGATGGTAAGTGATCATCTCTGTCCACGATCCTGAGCAACATCATAGGTCTTATAGTAGGTTGCTGGTCTTTAAGGTAAGGGATAGACGTGCTTTTTGAAGGTACCCATGTCGTATCGACCTGGCTTGGAAGGAAGTTCCTACTCAAGATCAAATGTGAAGCCTTTTATAAATCATAGGGTCCCGCGATTCGAACGGCCCCCAGTTGCTTTCAGGCCATCTTCCTGGCCTGATTTTCCAGATTATCACGATACTGACAGTCCAATATGCTGATACTGATTGCGGCTTTAAGGCTATAAGGCTTTGAATATGTATAATATATATATATATATATATATATATATATATATATTTTACTAATTAATAATTAAACCTAATAAAGTAAAAGTTACATTAGTTACATATTAACTCATTACGAGCGCGTTTACTGGTAAATAATTTACGCCAATCGTGTCCTGTTATATATTTCACAATTGTACCATAGTAATATTACAAAAGAGCTTTTACACAGCTTTATGGCAAACGGAAATGAAAAAGTGTCTCTATGAATTATTGCGTTGCAGATTATTTATGTACTCTGTTCATACATTGCATCAATATTTAATAATAAACTTAAAAGACATATGTAATATAAATATTACATTTAATTTCTTGAGACAGTCGTAGCCAACTATGGACG
>DWLH01002095.1:0-11379 GCA_018249795.1 Heliconius telesiphe telesiphe | reverse complement strand
TAAGATTGCGATACAGTGACTTATTTTGTCCTCCCGACAACTTTAATGCGAAAAGGGTTGCATTCATTCTGCTTACACTGACAGAACGTTCCAGATAACTAAGAGCTGTGGATATATGTTAGAGATAACATATTAGAAAATGTAGTGTATATGCATTAATAATATCTTAAGCAATACAAAGTTGACTCTATTTTTGTATTTGTTATTTAATTACAATTATTAATTAATTAGTTATTTAAATGAACAAATTTTCAAAATGTTGAATGTTTACCATTGCAAGTAGAGTCTTATAGTCTAGTTTTTCTATGAATTTTTCTCTTTTTTTTATGATTTTTTTCGAATTTACGAAACCTAATTATAATTTATGAAATCTATATATAGCTTACGTTGCATTGTATTTGACAATAATGTTTTTCGCGAAACACGAAAAATTTACACGTCAACTAAATACATGATAACAATTTATACAATAAAGATATATTGCATTGCTTATACAATAACAAATTGGCTTTTACATAATATAGATTTAAGTTTCAAGAAAAAAGGATATTTTCCTAAATACTGTTTTGTAATACCCTTGTACTAACTTTGGACGTAAAGAAAAAAGAAAATAACTAACTTGCTCGAATTGGTAAAAGGAATAAGTGAAGGACAAAAGGCTGAAACTGAGTTGCCATTGTACGCTGTGCCGGACAAGATTCTGACCTATATATAGTATATACAATGCAAAACATATTGCATCATTCTCAAGATATTAAAGGCATTACGTACTTTTAATTACATATATTTAAATTAAATAATATATTAGGATCACTATCAATAGAGAATTGGGGCTCCCCACCTACAACTGCCTACTTGAGTTTATATTTAAGTTTTTGATTGTAATTTATAATATACATTTTTTTTTATTGTAACAAATAAAAATGATAGTGAATAAAATAAGAATTGATGAATAAAAATGTGTATTGTGTTTTTTAAATAGTCGATTTAATTTTTAACGATCCATGTAATATTTGAGACTTAATAACAAATGATCCTTATAGTTTGAGGCTCAAAAATTATTATTGTTGTTTCAATAAAAACAGTCCTTATGAAACCATCACGCCGCTGTCCGCTCGTCGATGCGGCCGACAGTGCGCATACCGAATTACCGATTACTAAACGTATATCGAAATCGAAATGCGTATGTATGACTTACGTTCTGTATCTTTGTATATTTGTATAGCATTTTATATCTAGATAATAATATATAATATACAATACAATAATAATATATAATACAGTGTGGACAGTGTCTGACTTTCGACGGATGTTAGTTCGATTCCCACTTGTGGGAACAAATTATCTTAATTTCCTTGCTCTGTTCAGAAGACAGAAGCTGTGTTAAGTTCCACCACAAAACACAAAATGTTTTGACATTTCTGCGGTGCATAGGAACAGTGTCTTAACACTAGATTCTCTCTATATAGTGGCACAGTCTAAAAGGAAATAAGAGGCCTTAAAGAATCTTAACGTCAGAATATTGTGGTATAAAAATATAATATTCTCTTATAGGTTTTTGAAGAAACATGTTATGAGAACATTTGTAGATCTATGATTTTTAAAATTCAAGAATATTTTAAATTTAACTGATTCATTGTTCACTTGAAGCAATAAAAAATCTACGTACAAATCTAATAACGACTGAGTAATAGATTTTATGATATTTTAAAAATAAAAACACTTTTTCCTTTATTTTGCACTAGTATAGTGCAAAAGATACATATGTGCCTATTTTTGTCGGTTTAAGTATCCCAGTGAATTAGAAAATGATGATCGATATTTTTAAATGTAAGTAATTTATTGACTCTCCAATTAATTCATTTGAAAAACAAAATGACAGTTAGTTTTTTTGATTCTAAGCGAAATATAATCGATTAACTTCTATTTATCTACCAGTAACTAGTGCTAGTCCAGCGTTAAGTTCCGCAACTCAAACAAAAAATTCGACGGAAAGTGGGCAGCGAAGTGTCTCAACACTAGGTTCCCCTCAACCTACCGTGCTATATGCGGTATACAGTGTGAAGCTGATAAACTAGTGCTATCATTATAAAAAAAATCATCTCTTTTACTAAAAAAGAACATTTTCAATATATCCTTATAGTAAATCAATTATGAGCCAAATATCCCATATACCAATATAATCCTTATACAATGTTGAACTCATTAAGAAGGGATTAACGTTGACTTTGAGTGATCGAAGCCATTCCAGAACGATCAGAAAGGACGACGACAGCAATCAATTTGTCCGATTCCTACGTTTTTTTTCTAAATATCCGCAATTATCAAAGCATCTTTTGAATTATTCGAATTGAATTGCCAAGCAGGCGGAAAGAAACGTAATTAGTTTGTCCTTTCAAATTCGGATGTCAAATGCAAATTAAAAACAAAAAGATAAGAGAAACTCCCCAATTTGTAAGCTTCACACGTTATTTCTTGCTCCATCGCTTTTCGCTCTGATCAAAGATTTACAGATCGATAACATTGAATAATATTTAAACAGAAATAATTGTATTTACATTAAAACATATTTTTATTGGTTGTGATGACGTAACCTGTATTATGTTGACACTATCATTGACATTTACTACTTGTCGCTGTGTGATCCCGGCCTAGAATAGGATCATCCTGGTACTGGTGGTGTCGTAAGAGGCGACTAAAGCACGTCGCCAGCAATGGCAACACGCATGGGCAGACTCGACCGGATCATTACCACCCCCGACATTTAAAACCGGCGTTAAGTAGTGGCTTTATGCCACTGCGTTTCGCATCAGGTAATGCCGGGCTGCGGCGCCCAACACACCTTAAAAGCTGGCAACGCACCTGTAGCTCCTCTGGTGTTGCACGGGGTCGTGGGCGGCGGTAGTCACTTACCATCAGATGACCCGAACGCTCGTTTGCCATGTCCTTTTCCATAAAAAAAAAGACCCATCGTGGCGTAATGGCACAGCGTTTAAGTGTCTACGTGATTGTTGTATTCGAACACCACTTGGAGCAAAGAATTATTTTTATTTCTACATTGTACGAAAACATAGTTCGGCGTTGAATTTCGCCATTCAACAACTAATGTCTCGTAAATGTTAAGAAATAAAACAATTTAGGATGTTTTAAAGTAAATTTAATTCAAACCTACCCTGGATTAACAATATTTAACATTAAAACAAATAGACAAAGGTTTTAACAATTTAAAAATCTTTATCTTCCAAACATAAAATATAATAAAACTCACAGTATCGACTGCAACCACCTTTCCGAACAAGAACCGACTCGCAATTACTTCGTACAATTTTTTTAACATTTTTAAAGTGTTATTCTACACTTTGGAAAAAATATTTGTAATTGTAGAATAACACTTTAAAAGTTATAAAAAAAAATGCCAAACGATAAATCTAAGTAATTATCTTTGGCTAGCGGAAGTTGTAACAAGCGTATAAGAATTTCGAAGTAGATCGATGAGAGTTGGTCAGAGCGCTTGGACGGTTGCCAAAGAGGCGCGGGTTCAAATCCCACTACATTCAAATTTTTATACGTTTTCTTAATAAGTAGTTAGTACACGACTGAATGCTTCATTTATAAGAGTGGGAGTGATAGTGGTAGGTATCGATACAACTCGCACACAGAAATAACGCTAACGATATTATATATAATGCAATAAAGTATTAATCAATTACATAAATGGAATCATTTTTAACAAGAGGATAAGTTAATATTTGAAACATAATAAAATATAACTATAGAAGCGTTTGGAAGAGTTTGGAGTGGTCTATAATCTAGTTGGATAGTAGAACTTAAAGTGTCACAGTAAATAAAGGCACTAGTTCGTTTCTGATGAAAGATCAACACGTTAAAGTTAGGTTTCACGTTCAGCTTACAGAATTAGCTAGCTGACCATTGAGGTTGTGATGATGTGTAACGTAAAATAAGACTATTTGTCTTATTTTTCATGAAAAAAAAACCATATCTTATTACCTTCCTTTTCAACTGACTACATAGTTTCTCTACTTACATTGGAGAAACTATATACCTACTCCATTTAGTAAGTATAATGTAATATCTGACTATATATATAATTATATATTATATATATAAATTAAACATAAAATTTAGATTAAACATAAATTAAACATAGAATTCGAGAAACTGACTCACACGTATCAGAGCAGCATGAGAGTGAGCCTATGTTAATATTTTCCACTGCTCGCTAGAAACGCTCGGACGAATTCGAAAAGCCAACTCCAACACTGCAGACTTGGGCGGCAACTGACTTCACACCACAGTGTTTCATCCACGTCACATCGTTATTTTGCTTCAACCCTCAGCCATACATAAAAGTTGTTAGAACGTAAGAGTAATACTTTTAATTCAAAATATCGTTGAGTAAACCGACTCTTGTAATTAAAGTCATGATTTATGTATAATACGTACGTTTTAAATTAAATTTAAATGTTTTATTTTGTCAATGATTGAATTTTTTTTATTAAGCTGCTAGGAAAGTTTTTCACCTTCTACTAACTTACTGTTTGCTATACTAACTTAAATATAGAATAGTTTTAATTGTGCCAATCTACGACTAAATTGAATGCAATTAAATCGATCATTTTGTTGCAATACATAATAGCTCTTCATCTGCTAAAAGCGGCTGCTATTAAATTAGTCAATGGTTATTCCTTTAAAGTGTTTATAATAGGATAAGGGCTATTGTTGGGTGTGAAAAGAGTAAGTGCTCTAATACCTATAAAAACATGCAATCTACGAGAGTTGAATACGCTAGTGCGACGTTAAACCATTGGCAACTATTTGAACCGAATTACGTTACCAATTCCTTTATACTAATACATTATGTTTAAGAATTGTATTGTCCTATGTATTGCAACGACGTCTTTTAGTTTGTAATATACGCTTATATTGAAATTTGCAGTACAGAAAATATATAGGTCGTATTGAGAATCGTTCTAACATTATAAATGTAAATGTAAGTTTGTTTGTTACACTTCCGATAACTACTCAACCGATTGTCATGAAACTATACACGTAACGATATTAGAAAGGATCTTGGATATTATTTTTTTATTTAAAAAAATATATATGGAAAAAAATACATTTTTCCATATATATTTCTTTAATATAAAAAGCAAGCGAAGTCGCGTTTGACTCTCTATAGTAGGTATTTTATAAAGTAATATTTATGTAAATTATTTAGAAACAAACGCTAAGCTACTAGTACGGGTTATGAAAACCTGGTTATAAGTAGAAAAAAGAGGTGAACATGGAACTGCTATTCAGAAACAAGAATTGTATTTAACAAGAATTACCAGATTCAAAAAATGCAATCATGAAATATACAAGGAAAGTCTAAGCATTCTAAGCATTGATGTGAATAGCAAGTTTAAGTGACATTGAGTGAAGGTAGAGATGAACTCTAGAAACTGCAACTACTGAAAGATTGTCTTCATGACAAGGATGTAACAACTGATCTGAAATGTCACTTTATTCAACTCCGCCACTCATCACGCATGTTAATTAGGTTCCCTCTCAGGGTAGGTACCCTGCCCTGGGATACACTGTGAAGCCGATAAAAAAATATAAAATATAATTTATATATAATTCCAAATATACAACACAAATAGTTTGTATATTTTTCAATTACGATTCAATGTATTGCTTTTCTTTCATACGTAAGTGATGTTTCACATTAAGGAATGTTTAAATTTGTATATACTTTTAGAATCTCTTCTCTTAGATTAGAATTTCACTAATTAACGGTGTCACAATTACAAATATAACTCTTCTACAAACTGTTATAAATTTATCAGTAATTTTCCAGGAGATCTTTTTTTATAAAAATCCAAATACATCCAATACTAGTAATATGACATTATATTTTATATATACATAAGTGTATTGAAGTCGTCTGTTACATTATTTGTATTCAAAATTATGTCAGCCAAATATCACGAGCATTGCTACGTGGGTACATACTACGGCTAGGAAGTTAGTAATTCGCTCTGTGTTCTTCAATTTCCGCTTGTCCTAGAGATGTTCCACAACCATACCAAGGAACCTAGTAAAACATTTCAGCATTCTATTTAAAGAAGTTCTTTAATATTTGTTGTTTACACAAATGTGTTAGATTAGTTTAGATTTTAGAAGAAAATGGGAGGATATTATTATTTAAAGTCAACATATTTATTCACCTAATTTTTTTATTGCTTTACGCGGTATCCCGCTCAAATCAAGGTATGCAGAGGGAGCCTAGTGTTAAGATACTCCGTTCAACACTCTGCATCGAATTTAGAGGCATTGTGTGTTGGGTGGCGGAACTCAACGCCACGCTTTGATTCGACACGAGTGCTGGCACTATGGCCACCTAATTGCAATTAGTAAATTTACAGTGTTGAATTCACCATATATTTTCTATGTGCAATATGTTCAAGTAAATAATTAAGTGAAGGCAGTTCTATCTGCAAATACATCAATCTTAAAAAGATATTTCTAATAATAATAATCGTTAAACTGAGGCCAGTCACAAGCGTATGACTGTAAACGCGACAGGTTGTGGGTTCGATTCCCATCTGAGCTAATGAAATATTTCATATTTTCTTTTTTTCGTTCTGGTGTCGAGGGAAAGCGCGGCGTTGAGTTCCGCCACTCAAATCGCATTGCCTCCAGAATACAGCAGAAAGAAGGAATTAGTGTTTTAACACTAGGCTCCCTCAGCATACAGTGTGAAGTGGAAAAAAACAATCTTTAAATCGATGTAACAAAAACTATCCAACAATGCAGTTAATATTTTATAGTTATGGACTGAGCAACATCAGTAAATAGTTCAAATTGTGAAATAAAAACGGCAGATGTAAAGTCTTAACGAGGAAATAGTAGTCGTAAATCACGGGAAATTCCTCCTTATTGAATTTCCTTTTGTCGACGGAAGTTTAACCTTACTTTTTGTACTGAGACTCTGGAGTGGACTTGGATAATTCGGATATTCTACATTTTTTGATACTTATGAAAAACAAAATACAATTGATTATAAAAGAAGAAAAATAAAAATGGCGTTTTTTTATTTACTAATTTATTTAAATCTAATATAGTTCAGTTCACAAAATAAAAACATATACAATCTATTATAATTGAAAACAAAAGGAGGTGGAGATTTAGCAAACGATAATTATACATTATCTAAAGAAATATAGCTAAAGTATAAATTTAAGATATTATAATAAAAATCCTTATGTATTATATAATTGCACTGGGCTGGAGCAGTTAGGCTGAGTGTTGTTATAAACTCCGGACATGGGCTCCACCCTTGACGCAATCGCTCCAACCGGACGTCCTCCGAGGAGTGCTGACGTCATTGTTCCCGCAGCGGGCCAATTTTACACCACCAACTATGGCCCGCCCTGTAGCGCAAGAGGTGGAGAGAGACAATGTCGCACCACCGGTGGAAGAGGAGGAGCTCGAGCAAGCTATTCGCTGATCTCGGCTCAAGAGCACCGCCCCTGGCTTGGATGGCATTCCAGGTCGGGCGTTAATTCTGGCCCTGAACTCCCTAGGGCCCAGAGTGCGAAGACTATTCACTGGCTGTCTGGCTCAAGCCATAATTCCACAACGGTGGAAGACAGGCAGGTTAGTCCTCATAAAGAAGAAGGGGCGCTCGGCGGATTCTGCCTCCGCATACAGGCTCATCGTGCTTTTGAGCGAGATCGTCAAGCTCTTCGAGCGTGTTGTAGCAAGGAGGCTGCAACACCACTTGGAAGGGACAGGTTCAGACACAGTATGGCTTCCGCAGTGGCCGTTCGACTGTGGATGCCATACTGGAGGTGAAGTTCATGCACAGGATGCGGTGGCCCGGGGCGAAGGAGTCTTGGCGGTGTCTTTAGACATCGCCAACGCTTTCAACTCCCTGCCCTGGCCCTGCATTAAGGAGGCACTTCGCACAATCGCGTGCCTCCATACCTGCGCCGCGTCATCGGGGCTTACCTGTCCGAGAGGTTTGCCGCTTTCCTTTGACGTTTCCCGCTCCTGGAGGCGGTTGGGAGGAGTTTGGTGTGTCGGCCGGTGTTCCACAGGGATCGGTGCTGGGTCCGATCCTCTGGAACATCAGGTACGACTGGGTGCTGCGAGGCGGCACCCTGAGGGGGATTAAGGTCCTCTGTTACGCCGACGATACGCTGGTCTTGGCGCAGCAGAGGACCTATCGGGAGGCGGCGGTCTTGGCGACGCTCCCGTATGGGCAGACGCCCTGGATCGGCACAACGTCACCCTACTGCGACGTGCGCAGAGGGTGATGGCCATCCGGGCGACACGGGGGTACCGGACCATCTCCGGTGAGGTGGCGTGCGTGCTGGCCGGAGTCCTGCCGTGGGACATGGACGCGATTCTCTAGCGTCGGTCTATTGCCGGCGTCGGGGCCTCGCGTCTAGGGAACCGGCAAGCCCAGAGAGCCGTAAGAGACCGGGTCGCCGGAGGGCGGCATACGATCGCCGCCTTCCGCCCTAATGAGCCAGAGGGTCAGCTTGGGGAAGCTGGCCGCCTACTAACCTGGCCCGAGTAGTCGCGCGCAGGTTGCTCCCGCGCGCTACTCTGAGCAGGCCGTCGAGGGTGCCCACACACCCTTGACTCCGCGAAGTGCCTTTGCAGGCTCCCGCCGCCGCGTTTCGCGGAAGACTATTGTCCACGTGTCTCGCGGTCAGTGGCGTTCGAGGAGGAGCACCGTGAGGTTTTAGTACAGAAACATCCTACACGTATCCTATGGGTGGTGCCAAACGACCAACACGCCGAGTCACAGACGACGGTAATTAACCTGACCCTGGTTTCCACAAACCATGAGGGACTAAATCCCCTCTAAAAGAGATAAGCACTGCACTGAAATTAACACCTATAAGGAAATATTGTCAACAATAAGAGAGAATGGTCTAATAGGACACACATTCAACCGAAAAGATCAAAGGTGCTACAGAGTAGTATAGGTGCCATACGAAATCTCCATCACTAGACGCCACTTGAAGAAATACAGTCTGACATAGAAAAAAACACGGTAACATAGGTACAGGTGAAATAATCAATGTCAAATTTGGTCCTGACAAAAAGCCTACTTACTACATTCATACTTACTGTACATTCTTTGTCACTCTTTTACATGGACCTAGAAATAAAGCAATTAAGGAACTGAAATACATTTATCACCAAGCTGTTGTGATAGAAGATACCAGAAAGAAAACAACAGTCGTACAATACCAGCGCTGTCAACAATATGGTCACTCAAAGAATTATTGTATGCGTCCTTACAGATCAGTAAAATGTGGACAGTCACACAAGACTTTTCAGTGCCCCAAAAAGGACCGAAATACACCTGCGAGACGCGCGCTCTTTAATAGTCCCCATCCCGCAAACTATAAGGGTTGCGTTGTTTACAGATAAATTCTTAATAAAAGGCTTAGACATCAGAAATCACCACTGAAAGAGCAGTTCAAAACTAAGAAACCTAAAACTGATGAAGTTCCTCCTACAAATATTGATACCACCAGAAGTATTAAATCTACAACAGAATCGTACGCAGATATCTGTAAAACAAATAAGACACAAACGGATAGTGCATATGAACACACACAACAGCATAACGTGACTCCTAATATCGAAGAAATTCTCAGAAGATAAAACGATAAGTTTGAGTAAATCCTACAACAAATGAGTACCCTAATGGAACTCATAGTCAGGCTCATCGACCGGCTTACAAAATGAGTACCTACAGAGTAGCCTACCTACCTGGAACGTTAATGTACTAACAGCTCACAAACTGGATGTTGAATTACTAATGGTGGAATGATATACTTCTCATATCCGAAACACATGTCAAAAATAATTTAAACTTAAAATTTAAAGACTGCGAATGCTATATGACTAATCATCTTGATGCAGATAATCTAGTGCATGGTGGAGCAGCAGTCATTGTGAGAAAGAATGTTAAACATAATTTCATCTCATAATACAAGACAGCCCATATACAAGCCGCAACTATTTCAGTGGAAGTTGGCAAAGGTCACATTAACTTCTCAGCAGCATATTGTCCCCCGAGACACAATATAAAAGAAAACATGTGGACAGACTACTGGGGCTCCAGACTCCCCATGACTAAAGGACGACAACTTAAATTAAGCACAGACAATAATAACTTACTTTTATTATCTGCTGGTGAGCCTGTTCTTCTAACAATAAGTTCATTTCTTATAGAACTTGAAGAAAAAGAAAAGTTAACCAGCAGACGAACTGACTGGGAATCTTTCAGGGATTATATAGAGGATAGCATCCAGCTAAACATGCGCCTGAAAACTCCAGATAACATAGAAGATGCAACTAGATATAACAAAACTTATCCAAACAGCTTGTTAGATCAATACTCCTGAACCTAAACCGGACAAAAGGCATTTAAATTATCCACTGGCCATTAAACATGCGTTACTAAATAAAAGTAGGTTAAGGAGGATTTGGCATCAAAGTGGAGTAGAGGCAGACAAGACCTTATTCAACACAACTGCTTTAGACTTGAAGAAGATGTTGCAGAGGTGGCACGATAATACGCTAGAACTTCAGCTGGAGTCATTATCACCCACTGCGTCAAACAAATATTCCCTATGGAAATTCACGAAAAACTATAGCAAGGCATAAAGTACCAAATTCCCGCTAAAAACTGGATCGGGATGGGCACGTACCTCCCAGGAAAAAGTAGATGCTTATGCACCTAGATCAAGTATTTTTCCCAAATCTAGGAGAAAGCGCTGAAAATGAACCATACATAGATGAAGTGCTTCTGCAAGACTTCCAAATGTCGCAACCACCTCGTCCCTTTACAGTACCTGAAGTATGGAGAGTAATTACCAAACTTAAAGACAAGAAACTACGTTGACCTTCAATCGCAAAGGAAATACTGAAACAGTTATCTCGAAAAGCTGTTGTATTTCTGACATCTCTTTTTAATGCTGTGCTGCGGATCCAGTATTTTCCTTTGGCCTGGAAGTTCTCACAAATCATTAGGATTTATAAGACTGGTAAAGATCCCTATGAGGTATCATCTTATCGGCCCATAAGTCTGCTCCTCATTCTCTCAAAAGTTCTGGAAAAGTTGCTGATGCATAGAACAACAAACTGCCCATCCTTAGCAATGAAAAGGTGATACCCGACCATCAATTTGGCTTCAGGCTGAACAAGCTGACATTACTGAACAAGTGCACAGAGTATGTGATAAAATCCGAAAAAGCCTCGAGGAAAAACAATACTGCTCCTCCGTGTTCCTCGATATCCAACAGGCTTTTGACAAGGTTTGGCATAGGGGTCTTCTGTTTA
>DWLH01002094.1:0-11383 GCA_018249795.1 Heliconius telesiphe telesiphe | reverse complement strand
ACACTCCATTCCCCACTTTCCGCCGAGGCATTGGGTGTTGAGTGACGGAGCTCAGCGCCGCACTTTGCTTCGACACCATAGAGAAGAAATGCAAATATAAATTTGAATAAATATTTCATTTCCTTGAGTGGAGATCGAACCCACAACCAGTCGCGTTTACAGTCACACTGTGCCCTTGCGCCACGCCTGGCCTCATAAGCTAAAGCAGAAGCTGCAAAAACCATATTTTTTTTAGCACATGAAGCGATGTAGGCTTAAAGAAAATCTGTAATTAAAAAAACATAAGCTTATTTTATGCTTTCAGTTTATTTCAATTCTCATATTCATACTTTTTCCACTTTTGAATTCAACATCCAATAGGCGGAAAGAACAAAGTGTCCTAAAGATTTAACACTGGGTTCTTTCTGCCTACCCTGTTTTATACCTTGCTATAAAAAAATAAACATAAAAGATACAAAGGAAAAATATATCAAAATTTTACACAATTCTTTTTTTAATTGTCACTATTTAACAATAAAAAGCATATTTCCGTTTACACTGAGGGCACACCTCGTCTGGCGTCGCCTCGGCTTTGTATTCAGGGCCTGCGCCCGCATGAGTCAAATGACATACCTGACAGCCATTGTGACAGTGGGGCATTGTGAACTGGAGGAAATCACGACTCTGTGTTTTCCATCTATTTTCACTTTCTTTTCATATTTTTAGAACATGTTACGTGACGTCGTCGTTTATTTAATCTTGTATTGTGTTATTTGAAAGTAAATTTTATTGAGAGATTCTGTGATGAAAGTTGGAGGAAAGTTGTGGATGAGTATTTTATGATTGGAAGTGATTGTTGCGGTATGGTGTGATTGATTTGTACTGGGTTCGATTTCCACATAATTAGAATTGAATTAGAGTGTATTATATCGTAAGATTTACATAATATGCTTCGATATGGTGACAAGGCTTGAAGATTCTAACGCCGAACAAAAGGATTGTTTTTTGAATACTTTTAAATATGATCTATTACTATTTTATATGAAATATTTACTTAAATTTATATTTCCATTTCTTCGCTCTGGTGTCGAGGCAAAGCGTGGCGTTGAATTCTGCCACTTAACACGCAATGCCTCCAAATTTCGGCAGAAAGTGGGGAACGGAGTGTCTTAACACTAGGTTCCCTCTGCCTACCCTGCTGTGTGCGGGATACAGCGTGAAGCTAATTTATTTAATTCTATTAAATAAAAATAAGTTGGCCATGTCTGTTCCTAAAAATTGGTATTTTGACATTACTATATTTTTAGACACTGCTGTACAAAATTTAAATAAACTTTCGCATAAATCTAATTTTCTACAATATTTTGTAAATGTTTCGTTTTTCACTTATAGTTGGCGTTAGATAACATAACATAATGTCACGCCAACCAACCAATGTCTAACTAGACACAATAATTCATATATTTTTTTAAATAAACACTTTCTTCTAAGTTAGTTTCGAACCCACTACCAATGTATTTTTAATTGCACAACGACAGCCTTACAAAAAATTCTAAATCTAAACAAATCTAAATTATAAACATAACGTGTCTATAGCCTAGAAATATATATCTAAAACAAATAAGCTAATGTTAAGATATCTCAACACTATAGGCTTAATTATTTTACTTTTAACTATTAAGTTAGGCATATAAAATAATAATTAGATATATTAAGTAACAATGGGGCTGTCGTGACACAGCGGCACTGCATACTGACTGTGAACGCGACGGTTGTGGGCTCGATTCTCACTATATGGAATGAAATATTTAATCTCTAACAACAAAACAAAACGCGGCGTTGAGTTCCTCCACTCAACATTTAATATTACGTTAATGTCCCGAATTCGTCGAAAATATGCAACAGTGTGTTAAGACTGGATTCTCTCTACCTTGCTATATGCAATACAGCGTGAAGCTATAAAAAAAGCTACACTAACTAATAATTTGGTAGTAATCATTTTTTTACATACTTTTTGCTTCTACTTCAACTATAAACATACCATAGCTTATAGCTATCGGTCAGCATTACCATAATACCAACAGGGTGTATTGTTCGCTCCCCCCCGACGTCCGGACGTTTCCGGAGGACGCGGCGCGTGACGGCGGCCAGTCACGCAGGGGTGTGGTCTAAGTTAATATTGCAAAGCGGTATTTCTAAATAATATTGGGTTTAATTGAGATATTTTTATTTTTGTATGAGGCAAACCGTGGCATAGGGGTAGGAAAGTTTATAAATTATAGTCAGTATAAACGTGACTGGTTGTGGGCTCGATCTCCACTTGAAGAAATTAAATATTTAATATTTTTGTTTCTTCGCTCTAGTGGCAAAGCGGAGTTGAGTACCGCCACTCAACCTACAATGCCTCCTGAATTCGATGGAAAATGAGGAACAGCTGTCTAAGCAGTAAGTTTCCCTCTGTCTACTCTGATGTGTGCGGGAGACTCTGTGAAGCTGACTTTTTATTTATTTAATTTTTATTTTTAGATTATTTCATAAAAATAACACTTCAGGTTTATTTCCGCATAGCAAGGTACGGGGTGCCTGGTGTTAAAACTGTCCGTTTCCCTTGTACCGCCCAATTTTCAAGACATTGCGTGTTGGATAGTGAAACTCAAACGCCACGCTTTGTTTTGTTACGAGAGTAAGGAAATAAATATTATTATATTCCTACGAGTGGGAATCGCATTCACAATCGTCGCGTCAGACGTTGTCCCTCTTTACAACGACGTCTTCAATTTATCTTTAAAATAATAAGGCAATTTACCGCCAAATCTTGTACTTTAGAGCAATCAACTTCCACAAAACATAAGCATAAAGGTATGGAAATAGGAATAAGTGCAGGAAAACAACTTTAATAATCTCGATTTTTTTTCTTATAATACTGTATTTTTATATACACATTCCACAAATCTACTTTAAAAAAAAACTTTAACAACTTCACGCTTTTTTTCACATCATAAGGTAGGAAACCTAGTATTAAGACTCCGTTCCCCACGTACTACCCAACAAAGTCTTACAGAATTTGCTTAAGTAAAATGTATATAATCATTGCCCACATGGGAATCAAAATAACAACCATCGCGCTTAGAGTAAGACGCTGTCTCACTGCGCCACGACGGCCTCAAATCTTCTCTTTATAATCTAAAATCTTAATTTTAATCACATAATTACGAGGACTCATAAAACTTCTCAAATAACGTAGTAAGGTGGCTTATGAGAATATAAGGTTTACAAAGTTACCTATACTTCTAAAAATCAATTATAATATTTAGTTGTTCTGCGGCCACTGTGGGCGTTTCAAGGGAATTTACCAGGAGGGCTTTGGATTCATATCTTTGTATAACTTTTTTTCTTAATTTTTCAGGCCTAATATTTTGTTAGTAGAAATTCTAGGGTGGGGACGACCCCCTTTTACATTCTTAAGCCCATACCAGGCAGGATTTGTTCTAACAATATGTTTGTACCACGTAGGATTACTTCATACTTCAATTATACATTAATATTATATTAGTCATACCTACAATATACATACATAATCTATATAATTTTCTTCCGTTCCCCATTTTCCACTCATTTTTTAAGATATTGCGTTTTGAGTGTCGGGACTTAACGCCGCGCATTGCCTCTTTACCAGAGTGAAGAAATGAAATATTTAATATTAGGTGGGTATCGAAACTGTCGCGTTAACATTAGCACGCTTGTGCCTCTGCTTCTCTCTCTCTGCTTCTTTTTAGGGTTCTGTGCCTTTTAAGGAAAAAGGAACCTTTATAAGATCACTTTGTTGTCCGTCTTTCTGTCTGTCTGTCTGTCTGTCGAGAGGCTTTATCTCAGACACGCTTGAGATATCGAGTTGAAATTCAAACCATATACTCAGGCCTGCGGTCCCTTGATTGGCATGAAATTTGGTACATAGCATCTACAGGTAGAACTAGTTCAGGTGAAAATGTGAAAACTACACATTTGTGGTTAAATTCTAAAAAATAATAGCCCTGAACCGCCACTTAACCGCACGCAGGATACCGCCCAAACTCAAGGGCATCATCCGACCGGTTCTTTTATACGGCAGCGAATGTTGGCCAGCACTATCTCGGTACACTCAGGAGCTTCACGTCACGGAAATGAAGATGCTAAGGTGCGGCGTAACGCGGTCTGACCGCGTACGCAACACATTCATTCGAGGTGGTCTTGGAGTCCGTGACGTAGCGGATAAGCTCCAAGAGCGTCGCCTGAGATGGTTTGGTCACGTATCGCGCCGACCTAAGAACTATGTCGGATGCAAGTGCCTTGCTATGTCAATCCCTGGAGTGAGACCTCTCGGACGCCCAAGGAAGCGCTGGTTGGATGTCGTGATGCAGGACATGAGAGCCAATGGGCAATGGTCTAACCACCGAGGACGCTAAAGACCGTGCAAAATGGAGTAGGTTGAGCAGGAAAGCAGACCCTGGTAAAAGCCGGGATCAATGCCAGGAAGAAGAAAATTCTCAGTCACAGTGTTAGCTATTTATGAGTAAAAGATCCATGCAATTTACGAAAAAGAATACCAGAAGAGTTTTTCTATTATAAACAAAATATTATTTAACAACGCTTTTATTGTGCATTAAAAATACTTTCTAGGTTTCTGAATAGTCATGAAGGAATATGAGGAATATTGATCCTCATATTCTTTCATCATTGGACTTGCTCGACAATATTGTATTGTCATTGTCACCTAAGCCACGACGTATAATTGCCTAAAGTTTTATGATTAAATTAATGATTAAAATAATAAAATTAAGACAGAGGGAACTTAGTGTTAAGACACTCCGTTCCCCACTTTACGCCAAATTTTTCGAGGCATTGCGTATTGAGTGACGGACGCCAACTCGGGCTTTTGCCGTGTTGCCAGAGCGAACAAATGAAAATATCAATAAGTAATAATTCATTCCCTCGAGTGAGGATCGAACCCACAACCGTCGCGTTACTCCCACATCATTGTGCAACTGCGCCATGACGGCCTCTTATTTCTAACGAATTTATGAAAATAAAGTTATTATAAATTATATTACATAACATCAAGTCGAATCGAATATAGCTAAATAATGAGGCTGTAGTGGCGCAAATGTGTGTTACTGTTAATATTTCTATTTCTTCTATCTGGTAACGATGCAAGCCGCGATGTTGAGTTTCGCCATTCAACACGCAGCGCCTCCAGAGATAAAGATAAATAAAAGTCAAAAAAATAATAGCGTGTTAAAAACAAATGTAATTGTCATGCAAATCACTGTTTTATTATAAAATGATTTTTTGATTATTTTTTGATAAAATCCTACCCGTCCCGCGCCACAGTCATTTTTGTAATTTTAATTAGAATTTTAAATTTTTGCTATTTTTTAAATAAAAAAATTATAAAGTATAGGAATAATTTCACTTGGATGCAGTCTTACGGCGCCCAATGGCTACCCAATCAGATATGGCCAATAAAAATAATTAAAATAAAAACTGTCGTTTTAACTTTTTACCATAATTCCTAACGACGTGGTGCTTGATTTAAGATAATCTTAACTTATTTCCGGGGTTCCTCGAGGGTGAATAAAAATGTAATAATTAACTGTACTCAACGAAGGCTTATTTTGTCTTCGAAGGCTAAATAAAAAAATAATGTTAAATGAAAAATGTTTCTTAGTTTTCGTATTTCTTTAATGTATTGAACACTTAGAATCTAAATTCAAATTCTATAGCAAGTACTCGGTCCCGTTGGATTATTTAAAAATAACCTAGTGTTTAGATAATGCGTTTCCCACTTTCCTCCCAATGTTCGAAATTACGGGTTGAGTAGCGGTACTCAACCCCGCACTTTGTATACCTGAGAGCAGAAGTTCCAATTATTTTTTAAAATATTCATTTCCACAAGTCCCCAACACTGCGGCACAACGGCTTCTACAATATTAATCTTATAAAATTTAAGTGGTCTTAGTTGTTTAATTTAAAAAAATCGGTTTTTAATATTTAAATATCTTGATTTTCCGAGTGACGAAGGCAGCCGAATTATTTTTCGTTCAAAACACAAGAACTGCCTATAGCGGACAGCCTTGACAGGAGGCGACGAACATGACTCGTATAATAAAAGTTAAATGTATAACGTTTTACTAACAAAAAATTAAGCAAAGGTTATTAAAAAAAAAACACATTATTAAGCAAACACATTAAGAAAATTTAGCTTAACTTTGATAAAAAATAATATGCTGGAAAATTTTCAGCAACTTATAAAAGAACCCTTCGTGTGATAAGCATTGTATAACGTGTCATATAATATTCTACTGCTATTTCGAGGTGAACTATTAAAGGCAATTAAGATATTTTGTAGAAATATTATACCTTCTTGAATATAAATGGAAC
The DNA here is from genome assembly GCA_018249795.1 of Heliconius telesiphe telesiphe. Taxonomy (NCBI): domain Eukaryota; kingdom Metazoa; phylum Arthropoda; class Insecta; order Lepidoptera; family Nymphalidae; genus Heliconius; species Heliconius telesiphe. Next base: position 4,987 of record DWLH01002094.1, on the reverse strand, counting down.
ACTTAAATAACATTAGAAAATTATGTAGGTATGTACGGTTACATTCGTATTCCAGAATTTTCGTAGTTACATACATAAATAGAGCTTCAGCTTCACACTGTATCCCGCACACAGCAGGGTAGGCTGAGGGAACCTTAAGACACTCCGTTTTTCACTTTCTTCCGAATTCTGGAGGCATTGCGTGTTGAGTGGCAGAACTCAACACCGCGCCTCGACACCAGAGCGAAGAAATGGAAATATAAATTTAAGTAAACATTTCATCTCTTCGAGTGGGGATCGAACCCACAACCAGTCGGTTTTACAGTCACACTTTGTGCCACGACTGACCGACTGTGCGCCGTGACTACATAAATAGAGATTATAAGAAATTGAATTTTTGCTATACATATATTATGAAGTTTTAAGCAGCATTTAAATCAGTTTAGCTATTTCTGACATTAGCGTGACAGGCGCAGATAGAAATTTTATAAAACCATAGTTTAAGGTTCTATAATAATAGATTTTTTCATTTATCTTTCATGTACAGACATGCCATCAGTTTCAATTTAATTACATGTATAGAATTGTTTTAAAATTAGGTCTATCGGGGCCTATTGGCCTAGCGCAGTGCAACTGCCTCTGACAGGAATCTCTGTTAAGACAAAACGCGGCGTTAAGTTTCGCCATTCAATACACGAGTTGTTTTTAAAACCTGTAAAAAATGGAGATCGGAGTGTCTTGACACTAGATGGAGAGTCTGCCTCGCCATCCTGTTGTATGAAAAAAATGTAAAGCTGGAAAAAATATAAAATTCCATTTGTCTTTAAAACTATGTACTAGTTGCATTTTAATAATATTTGAAGCTTTTTGCTGCTTCATATTTAATGGAATTTTAATGTCGGCGCCGCATTTTTATAAAAATATTTTAGACTGTTCTGTAATTAGTATAATTTTAATGGAAGTTTTTATTAGAATCGCATGTTTGTATTCATTGTAGGCGTTGGTTTACTTTGTATGAAGTATCCTGTGTTTAATATGTAGGTATAAACCATAGCGCTTTTTTTATTTTTATTTTTACAAAGTTATTCATATCACCTAGTTTTCTTTTTATGAATTTTGACTATTAGGAGTTATATATGTTAAGATTATTTATTTATCTGTATTTTCAAAGAACAAATGCGATTGAAAAAATATATGGATTTTTACGTAAAATGTTTAAGTATTTTTTTTAGCTATGAAAAAAATGGGTAGAGGAATGGGAATCTAGAGTTTAGACACTATGTTTACATTAAGACACTCCGTTTCCCACTTTGCATGTCAAGCACGCATGTCGTATTTACTATCACACACCTGTGTCCCTGCACTAGAACGTGACGACTCTTATATATTATTTCAATAAATATATATATAAAGAAAAGTAAAATCAAACAATTAGTTAATTCATTTATTATTTTTATTTTCACGTTTTATTAATATCAACATTCTATCGTCGGTATTGGCATCTTTACAAAATATAATCCCTTTTCATGGAAAAAATTAAAACATTAAATTAATTTGGCAAATCAATGTTCACCTTGTAACAATTACAAAACTTTGTATGTATAAACTTCAAGTAAAGGCATATAAAATATACATTTTTTTTATACAATAATGTAACATTACTTATTGCGTCTATCTATAATCTAGATCTTATTAAAAAAAATATTTTAGTAATAAATTTTAAAGTAAAAATAAGAATGCAGATTTAATCTCGTATTATGTACATGATTTACAAAAATTTACAACTAAAAACTAATTCACATCTTACGTACGAGGTCGTAATATTGAGATGTCTGCCAGTATCATTTCAGATCAAATAGTAAAATTTTTATATGGAATTAATAAAAAAGCATCCAACATTGGAAACAAATACTTTAGTAAATTATAAAAAATCATACAACTTATAGTATCTTGTATAAATTAATGTAACATCGAAAATGATTATTGTTACCAATGTATAGGTTAAATAGGAATTTCAATCAGGCAGATGTGAGCCACGCTTATTTCCTGGAGTTTATTTTTAAAAAAAATACAAAATACATTTTTAATCTTTATCAACGACAACGTCAATCATAACAAATGTCAAATTGACGTAAGCACAGGGTTTAATTTTGTTATAGGTGATTTAATAATTTTAATGCTGCAGAAAAACAAAGATAATAAATCCATAAAATCCTAAAACTTGATATTTGATATTTTTTTAAGATTTATTTTATATTATTATATTTTGTAATATACGTAATAACTTTGCATTACACAAATTAAACTCTGTGCTAACGTCTAATCCCAATAAATTTCCTGATGTTACAAAAGAACATGTTCATAGTAATATGACCCACTGTTCATTTGCAGCCGTATTTACAAAGCGTTTTTGGCCTATCAAGTCGTTTCGGTGGAATCCATTACATATAACCGAAGCCCGGTGGGTCTTTACGTATGTACACCATTATTATTATAAAAAAAAAACAAAGTTTGGCATATTTTTGTGACTTCCATACTCTACTTTGTACACCAATGTTGCTTGCCGGCTATGGCACAACATAAGGCACCGAAAAGGCACAATTTTTTGTACATAGCTATTTTACGATGTATCCCGCACATAGCAGAGTAGGCAGGGGAACCTAGTTTAAAGGCAGTCCGTTCGAGATTTTGTGTGTTGATGCGGAACTTAACGCCGCCTGCCTACCAGCCTTGAGCGTAAATACATAACATACTTTATGCCTTTTGTACATAAATACATAATAATACTATACATGAAATATATATTTTTGTAAATGATTTCTTATGGCACCCCTTTTACGTGTAGAATGTATATAGATAATATATATAATTACTTCATTTCAGTCTTCAATCTACGAATCTCAAAGGCAATAGTGATCACAGTGTATAAGTGAATAATTTTTTTCGGTGCCATTTTTAGTTTTTTAAGTATATCTCATTATGATATTACAATATTATTATTTAAAATTCAATTTAATTAATATTAAATGATAGAATCTAGTGTATCAAATTGTTTATAGAATAAAGTGCTTGCTCAGTAGAGTAAGTGTTAATTGAGAAACTTGAATAAAAAAAAAAGTAACAAATTGCATAATTAAAACAAAATGTGGCAACAAACTCATATATAAGCTTTTAAAATATTTATAGTTTAATAAAGATTAGATAAAGAAATATGTTATAAATATCATAATTAGATATACATATTTTATTATAGTTCTTTGTTAAGTCAACTCTCAGATACAATACATTCAGCCATATTTGATCCAACCTTCATACAATTAATTATCTTATATTATAAAAATACCAAACATGGATTAGATGAAATTAATTTATTAAAAAAAACAAATATATGTATAATGTAGCATAGACGACATATAGGTAATAAATATATAAGTATATTTGAATTTAAATTTTCAAAAATAAAAAATAGATCATTTTCTGTATTATTTCTTTTTTCATTCTTCAAAAAAAAATTCAACTTGACAAAGAGTACACATTATTCAGCTTACCGAACAATATTAAAAAATATCACATCTAAACTTACAAAAATTATACAATAGTACATAAAATTAGAAATATTACGAATATAAGAAGAATATTACATAGCTTTCGGCTCAAATAGTTTCTATTTAAGATATCCAATAGATTATGCATAAAATACATACAAATAAAAAATCCATCTAATCCATTCAAACTTGCACACCAAGTACTCTATCTACAACAAATTCATACCTCTCTTCAGTCTTCGCATCTTCAATACTCTCGTAGCACGGCTCCTGTATACATGGGTTCTTGCATTCCACAGGTTCGGGGTTCGTTTCCCGTCGTTCGTAGGAAGTCTTGGAAGATCTACCGTCTGGTGTGCGCCGCTCTTCTAATTCTTCCCACTCATCAGATAGTTCGCCTTCCTCGTCTGGCAGTATCGGTATTTGCTTGGTGCGTGTGAAGAACGCCATTTTTTCTCTGTTGGGGAGATAAATTGTTGTTTTAGTGATAATAATGTAACGTGCGAAAAGAATATAAAAAAAAATTTGAAACAATCGTAAAGCAATTAAAAAACTTACATTAAAAGAGAAATTCAATAATGAAATATTTGTGACTTTAAATGTCATGTTTACCAACGTTTGACTGTAAACGCGTTGGTTGTGAGTTCGATTCCCTTTTGTGAGAATGAACTATTCTCATTTCCTGGCTCTGCTACAAGACAAAGCGCGACATTGAGTTTCGCTATTCAACACGCAATGCCTCATAAATTGGTTTTTATTGGCGTGTTAAGAACGGAGTGTTTAAATATTAGCTTCCCTGTAGCTACTTCTCTCTGCCAGTTGGTTTAGGGAGGGAGGCAGGATACGGTGTGAAAATAAAAAATATATAGACAAACAAAAACTCACTTAAAAGTAACTAAATCCGGTTTTCTGCCACCCTGCCTTGATTTCCTCAGCCGGTATATCTCTCTACACGTCCTGTGGAAGAGTCTGGACACTCTGTCCTTTGATTCTACGGGCGTAGAGATCAATTTGCGTAGTGTTTCGTCCTCCGCCACCCATTGTGCGAGTGTGGGGTCACCGCGGGAGCAGGCTTCTTCGAGACTAAAAAATACATACAAATAGATTATATATGTATATTATTTTTATGTAAAATGTTAATTTTTTTTTAAGCCTGTTTATACTTAATTTTGATCTTTACTATTTCAAGAATTAACTTTAATATAATATATGACGTAATTTTATTTTAAGTTCTTGTACGGATATGCTTAAGTGCAGGTTCAAAATTCAAATAACAAGACAAATCGCGTGTATGTATATAATTTAATCCTTATCCTTACCGTTTTTTAAGTTGAGTTAAATGTGTGATCTCCTGCCTCAAGTCAGACAAGCGCGCGTGTTGCGCGTGCAGGTCCAAGGAGAGGTCCAGGCTAGTCCTGGCCGACTTAGACCTAGATGTCACTTTACGCGCACCGCCTCGCACT
>DWLH01002093.1:0-11384 GCA_018249795.1 Heliconius telesiphe telesiphe | reverse complement strand
AAGGGGAAAATTGCCTTAGTCACCACGCTTGGCATGCGGGTTGGTGACCGCAGGGGCTAAAATCTTTTCGCTAATGGCGCTGCTGCCCGACATCAGGATTGGAATTTTAGATTTTAGCATTTGTATGATTATACCGCCATAGTTTCGGTCGCCAGAGCCTCCTTCGTAGTCTAGCAGGATGTACCACGTGCAGGTGAGGTTGACAGTTAGGGGCCTGAGATGGTTGATAGCCCCCCTTACATCCCTTACATACAAAAGATTAGTTCTATCTAAACATAGAGAAAAAATAAAATTGTTATGGTTATGTTGCATATTTAAGAAGATATTGATATGGTTTTTTTTTATGAAACTTTTAATCCAGATTAAAAAATAATTATTATATATATTAATAAATATTAATTCTCCTATTTGAAAATATATTCTTAGAATCCCAACATTTGTACATATTAAAGTTTAATTAATCAAGGGATACAGTAGAAATTAAATTAAATAAGTTTATATATTTCAAGACACTTAGGAATAAATACGATTTATTTATGATTCCAGTTCAGTGCAAGGATTAAATATCACTTTGTTTGCATTAGCGTGTCTAGAGATGTTAACTTAGCTTTGAACAGATATATTCTTGTAAATATTGTTTTTATTTTAATTTTTTCGTGACAATTTTTTATAAGGAAAGTTTACAAACCTCCTTAATTTTAACATTCTTTTTTATTTTCTTATAAACTAATATTATCCATATATTTTACGTAAATCGAATTTACTAACACATACAAATTGAGGCTTGTATATCTATCTACAGGTAATTCTTTTGAAGAAATATGTCAACTACATAAAAGCTTCGTTAAAATAACTGACACGTTTCACCTATGTTTGTAAACTACGTTTGTCGTAGTTAAATAAATAAATTTGCGTGAATACCATTTTATCTTAAATAAATAAAAATTTTGTATATGAAACAATATAAATTAGATTGATAGCGTCGAGTTCCGTAGGCCACTCGATGTCTTGAAAAGGTATATTTATGAAAATTTAAATGGTTTATGATTAGGTTATCATTAAAAAATATATATATTTAAGTACTATAAACGTGATTGTGATGCAGTGGGGCAAGTCTGGCTTTTGCTATAGAAAGACAAAGCGAGGTGTTCCAATTCCGCCACTCAACACACAATTTCTCGAATTCAGAGAAAAAAGGAGAATGGGCAGGGCATGTATGAATGATGTTTGGCGCTCCGTTTTCTCTGATTACAGCGCTAGGAATAAAGCGTGAAGCTAAGTTATGTTAACGGAGAAGGGGCCGTGATATTAGGTCCTTTCTCCCTATCCCTCCATATGCGAGATACAGTGTGACGCTCAAACGAAAATTCTACTTACTTTGAGAGTGAACCTTACATAATTTTTCTATTTAGTACTATTTATTATGCTATTTACTATAAAAATATATCATACTGCTAAGTTTAATAATAAATATAATATAATTGGAAATTTTTTACGTCGATTCATCCAATCCGAGTAGTAAACATGTTGCGTAAGGCCTCTCACGTTACATTTTTTCCTGATTAGTAATGTTCAGACACTGTTTACTATCACGTTATTATTTAGGTAATAAATATATGACTTAAGCTTTTTTTTTTCTAGAAAAATGTTGGGAGTAATGTAGGGCTAAGTCGTAAGTAAATAGAAAATTATCACGGACTAGGTAACACGAACAGTGTGTTATATATAGATATTTCATAATATGTACATATTTTTCCCACATATAGTAGGGTAGGCCGAGGGAACCTAGTTACCTAGTGTTAAGACATTTCGTTCCCATTAAAACACTTCCGTTCCTCATTTTCCGCCGAATTTTGGAGTTTAGTGGCAGGACTTAACGATACATATACCTATACATATAAAGTAGTTTTTTATCGTCACAATAATATAATTATATTTTTTTTTGTTTTTAGTACAGATAGTGAAGATGACAATACAAAGCATGACAGTGACAACACCGTTAGCCGACAACCCCGACGCACACACCAATAAGAACAGATGCACAAGGTATGTTACTTAATATTATTATATTAAGATCAATATCCTACACATAGCAACATAGGCAGAAGGAACCTGGGAACCTAGTGCTACAGCGCTTTCTGCCGAATTCTGGAGGCGCGCCGCGCGTTGCCAGATCGAGGAAATAAAAATATCTAATAAATATTTAATTTCCTCGAGTGGGAATCGAATCTACAACCTGTCGCGTTTACAGTCGCACGCTTGTACTCCTGCGCCGCGACTGGCCTCATCTACACAACAAATAATGTAAATGAAACATAATTTCAAAGTCTTTAACTTTCATTCAAGTAACAATTTCCAATGGCAAAACTTTAAAATTATAAAAAAATTTATTCATTAGCAATTGCCGTCGCCAGCAATGGCAACACGCATGGGCAGACTCGACCGGACCATTACCACCCCCGGCATTTAAAACCGGCGTGAAGTAGTGGCTTTATGCCACTGCGTTTCGCATCAGGTAATGCCGGGCTCCGGCGCCCAACCCTCCTTGAAGACCGGCAACGCACCTGTAGGCCCTCTGGTGTTGCACGGGGTCGTGGGCGGCAGTGATCACTTACCATCAGCTGACCCGAATGCTTGTCTTTTCCATAAAAAAAAAAAAACTTAAGCAATAATTTCATTAATAATTGTTGCTAAAAGTCTCTACATGCAGTTATATCTTATGATTACTTTTTAAGGGTAGGCAGAGAAACGAAAAGAGCAGAACATACCGTAGCGTTTGTCGCTCCGTTCCCTCTGACTATCCCGCTAAGGATAAAGCGTGAAGCTAAGTTAAGTTAAGTTTTGAAAGAACATATAAATAAAAAACTTAGGTACAAATTAATTATCACATTAATTTCTGTAATGAAATTCGATCGTTTTACACGTAATCCTTAGCAACATTGATTATAATCAAAATCTTTTAATTCAACATAATAAAAAAAATCTAGTCAGCCGTAAATAAAAGCTGAAAAATCGCTTAGTTTTCACTTCAAGTGATTTCGATAAATGTCTCTAATAACAATGTTATTACACTCCTCGAATCGTCTAGGAATTCTGATTTAGCACTTTTATCACGAATAAAAATAAATTGATTGAGAGTTTTTTACGGAGGTACGGAGTATTTAATTAATCATTATGTTACTTTGCCTATGAAATCGTTTGCCTGGAATTGGGTAAAAAAGAAAAAAGAGAAAGAATTATTTAATTTATATTTTAACTATACTTAAGTGGATGACGATTGATAAGACATTTCGTTGATTGGAATTAAGATTAATGAAGTGTTAATGTATTTGTAATTATTTCTAAATCAATCAGTAAATAAAATATTTCTTATGTATTAATTTGTGGATAAGACCACTTAAGATTAAAAAATCATCACATACATTAAAAACAATTCATGAACATCGAATTTTATTAAACACAAGCGGACCCGCGTGGCTTCGCCCGCTTGAACTATACGAATATTTGTTAAATATATCTATAAAATTACTTTCAGTATTCGATAGGGTGAGTAAGAAAATATAAGTTTAAATTATCAAAGGAAGACGAAAAAGAATAATAAGTAGACATAATAAAGATAATAAACTCTTAATATCAGAAAAAATATCTGAGTAATTAAAATGAATAAACAAATAAATCAAAGTAAAAAAAATATATCAAAATTAAATCAGCTTTGTATCCCGCACACAGCATTGTAGGCTGAGGATACCTAGTGTTAAGACACTTTACGCTTCGTTCCCCACTCTTCGCCGAATTCTGGAGGCACTGCGTGTTCAATGGCAAAACTCACTCTTGCACCCTGTCTCAACACCAGAGCGAAGAAATGGAAATAATAATTTAAATAAATATTTTATCTATTATATTTTTTTGAGTGGGGATTGAACCCACAACCAGTCGCATTTACAGTCACACCATGTGCTCCTGTGCCATGACTGGTCTAAATTTAACTACATGTTTTTAATATTAGAAATAATAAAGCAAGACCGTCAAGTATCTCTATACTATGTTTGGCCGTGATTGGAGACAGACAGACAGACAGAGTTACTTTCAAATTTATAATATAAGTATGGATTGCTAAATATTTGCAAACTCATGCATTCAGTTTATTCAAAAGACGGTAAGTTTTTTTTAATGAACCGATTTTGATGAATCCAATTCTAAATGTTTTGTTGAGTTAAAACAAAGCAATTCGTGAAAGTTTTAAGTAAATCGGTTTAGTACTTTTGGAGATAAGCGTCATACAGACAGACAAAATTTAAAAAAATTTTTTGCTTTCTATTATTCTTTTGAAGTGTCCCTGTATCTATTTCAGTCAAAAACACTAAATGTACAGACAAAGTATTTTTACTGTTAATAAATGTTTTATTCAGCTTCACGCTGTATCCCGCACACAGCAGGGTAGGCAAAGGGAACCTAGTGTTAAGACACTCCGTTCCCCACTATCTGCCGAATTCTGGAGGCATTGCGTGTTGAGTGGCAGAACTCAACGCCGCGCATTTGGCTCGACACCAGAGCGAAGAAATGGAAATATAAATTTAAGTTAATATTTCATCCTCCTCGAGTGGGGATCGAACCCACAACCAGTCGGTTTTACAGTCACACTTTGTGCCGCTGAGCCACGACTGGCCTCAAATTAAAAAAAAAAAGTTTTAAACATTAAAATGATTAGAAACATAGTAAAACTTAAAAATTAGAAATAATTTGATTTCCTAAATTAAAAATGGAAAACATTTTTAATCATTGAGTGGATGTTTTTTATACACTCTACGAGTGATTTTAGAATACGACAAAAATAAATATTATTCGACCGTGACAGGACTCGAACCTGCAGTCTTCGGATCCGAAGTCCGACGCCTTATCCATTAGGCCACACGGTCGTTTACAGATTACCGAAATTTAGGATCGTACTCCTTTAGCGCGAAGATTTAGTAAAAATATAAATAGCTTTTATTATTTAAAGGTTTAATAGGTAACATTTCTATCTTCTTCAACTTGCACATTTTCATCTTTGTCTTTTATTTTTAAAATTCCAACTCCTCTTAGAACTCTATTTTAGATTATTTAGGTTATTATTTCTATCAATAGATATAAAGTACATATATTTAAAAGTAATCAATAAGCCAATTCACATATCAATAAATGCATTGTTGTAAAAAATTATAATTACTGTAAGCAATTTTTTTTTCAGCTTCACAGTAGGGTAGGCAAAGGGAGCCTAGTCTTAAGACAGTCGGCTCCTCAGGTTCCGTCAGATTTCGGCATTACGTGGCATTGCGTTTTGAGAGGAGGAACTCAACGCCAAGCTTTGCCTCGACACCAGAGAAAAAAAAATTATAATATCAAAGATTTAACTTTCTCGAGTGGTAATCGAACCCACAACTTGTCGTGCTTACAGCGCTTACTTAACACGTGATATATATAATAAAACAGTAAATATATGTTGTCTGTACATTTAGTAATTTTGAATGTAATGGATAGAGGGACACTTAAAAAGAATAGTAGAAAGCAAAAATATATTTTTTTAAATTTCTTGTCTATCTGTGTGTCTGTCTGCCTGTACGTATGACCACGTACATTTCCGAAAGTAGTGAACCGATTTACTTAAAACTTTCACCAATTGAAAATTATATAGCAATCCCTATCTATACTTATAATAAATGTATAATTGTTTGTACTAAATTTGTATTTTTAACTGCATAGTGTGTATTTAGTTTCTGAATCGCGCTGGTAAGATTTTTACCTATTCGAAACGTCTTCATTATATGACCGTTGATAAAAATATATATTTTTAAGGGACTATTGTATATAGTACAAACATTTAAGTAAACTAAATTGAATTGTTGGTGAAGGTTACCTTCATAAATCGTAACAGTTAAGTTTAAGTCGTAATTAATTCAAGACAGATAAAGGAAAGGAGACCAGTAGTGGCGCAGGGGCACAAAGCGTGACTGTAAAACCGACTGGTTGTGGATTCGATCCCCGCTTGAGGAGATGAAATATTTATATAAATTTATATTTCCATTTCTTCGCTCTGCTGTCGAGGCAAAGCGCGGCGTTGTGTTCTGCCACTCAACACGCAATGCCTCTAGAATTCGGCAGAAAGTGGGGAACGGAATGTCTTAACCTACCCTGCTGTATGCGGGATACAGCGTGAAGCTGAAAAAAAAGAACGACTTGATCTTCAAAGAAATATTAAGTAAATACATATATTCTTCGGTTCGTTCGTTCGTTTAAAATAAATCTATATAAAAATATCTTAAAGTATCCTTTCTACGTGTACTCTGTAATAACTACATATTTACCAATTGTACATTCAGCTAATAATATATGTAACTAATTTAAAAACTACAGCAATCATTTTATATAGAATATTATTAATTCTTACCCAAATCAATAATTTAACATTTAAGGCTGTTTCGGAAGGAGTAAATTAAATTATTCACTGACATCAGAACAGAGTTTTAAAATTATGATAAGACGTACATAAAAAAGGTAAAAAGAATGTAATGTTATAAAAATATATATGTATGACAAATAATTAGCTTTATGTATCAATGCTCAAAGTATATTATTATAAATATCAAGTATCAACATTGCGCAAAACAATCATAAAACCTTATAGAAATTACGATAATGTAGTAAAAAATCATATTGGAAGATTACAGGTTAAATTTAAAAAAATCATATAATATTAGAAGTCATTATAGTTGTAAGTTAATTCTGTTTATTAAATTAATCATGTAATTCAAGCGGGCGAAGCCGCGGGCAGAAAGCTAGTCTATAATAAAATTTTATTATTTCTTATTATTATAGTTCATAAGAAATAATATACTTATACACAATACTTTATATGATATGTTTTTCATATTAAAAATAATTATAAAAATATTATGATGAATTATTTATTTCATTCTGAAAATTTTTATAAACAAAGTTATATTTTTGTCTGTCTTTCTGCTTGTCAAGACTAATCTACGTACGAGAGAACCGTTTTTATGGGACTACCATTAAAAGACAGACGGTTGTGGAACAGCAACAGAATTTTCGCGGAATCTTTTTACAAGGGTAAAATCACCTTTATGCACAATGACGTAAAAAAATAGCATCCCCACTGCGCGTCTTCTCCTACATGTATATAACAAATAATAAATAAATTACACATTATTTCTTCTTCTTCTTCTTCTTTGAGTTAAGAGCAAAAATTTCATCTGCTGTGTGTCTATTATATTGTATGTAACTGAAAACATTCTTCGTTGAAGGAATTTTTAATTAGAGACCATCCAGTTAAAAATTATAATTAAATTTATCGAGGAGTTCCTATACAGGCTAGTAGTTATAGTATGTACCTTGGATATGAGTTGTAAAATAAAAAATAAAAAGAAAATAATAATATGTATGGCAATACATCTAATTAGCATAGTTAATTATGAATAATACAATAAACATATTTACTTTTTATTAGTATACTATATATTTGAAGCCATTTATGTATGGACAGCCCGAGTGTCGCTACCGTCGTTTTTATAATATGGTATGAGTGAGTGCTGAGAGAAGGCAGCGATTGAGTCAATCTCTTACGTACTATGGTACACTGAAAGACTTGTACCAAATATATAATAAATATTATATAATAATTTAAAGCTCTACGTTGTATGCGATCAAATGGTTCAAGCTGATACTGGGGTGCACTAGCCCAGAGATGGGAACAGTACTCCATATGAGGCTGAACCTGGACCCTATATAAGGCCAATCGGGGTTTTGGCGTAAGGACCGTGTCGCTCTGCTGATGACCCCCAGTTCCTTCGAGGCCAACTTGGCCTAGCTTTCCAGATGATCGTGATACTGGCAGTCACTCGAAACATTAAGGTCCAATATACAGATACTGAGTGCTAGCTATTATGAGAGTGATAGCTATAATGAGAGTGTTTTGAAAGACTGGCGATATGACAAATGGGGTTTTTTTAGTGGCTAACGCGTAAACTTGTGTCTTTAGGGGGTTGAATTGAACCAAGTTCCTTTCACCCCATTATATGCAAAAGAAACAGCGTAGGGGACAGCCCACAGCCTTGGGGGACGCCAGCGGGCATGTGGTCCCAGTAAAAACCGTCGACAGCGACCTTGATGCTGCGTCCAATGAGAAAGTGGCGATCCACTTGCATATATTCTCGGGAATCCCGTAGGATGGAAGTTTTGCAAGTGGCGCCCCATGCTACACTCGATCGAATGCCTTAGCCATGTCCAAAGTAATTGCCAAGCCCTCTCTCTTACTTTCAATAGCCGCAGCCCAGCGTTGGGTTAGGTAAACCAGATGATCACCGGTGGAGAGACTATGGCATTATCATTAATCAATCGGTGATCCTCCTGATAAACCAAGAGTTGGCTATTGGTATTACTCTCCATCACCTTCGAGTGCAGAGAGGTGATAGCAACAGGCTTGTAGTTAGATGGATCGGAACTATCGCCTTTCTTCGGTATCGGGTGGATAAGAGCGCTCTTCCATGAGTCTAGGACTATGCCAACTGAGTAAGAGTGCCGAAACAAACGTATTAGTACCGGTATCAGCTCAGGAGCACATGAGCAAAGCACTAAAGAAGTAAAGTAAAGTAGAATTAAAGTAACTAATGCAAAACACGTTAAAATATATTATTACAAGTTGAGTGGCGGAACTCGACACCACAGCGAAGAAATGATAATATAAAATAAATATTTAATTTTCTCGAGTGGGGTTCGAACCCACAACCAATTGATTTTACAGTAACACTTTTTGCCCCTGCGCTACGACTGGCTTCAATTTATTTATTTATTATTTGAATCAAATGACAATGCAATAACACGCATATTGTAATATATTTATGTGTAGTTTGTATTAGTTCTGTTTTAGAGTAGAGGGTCGCTACCTGCGTTATTTTTTGTAACGCCTGCGTTGGTCTCACATACCGATCGAAGCCGAATTCACTAACCCAGGCGTGACTTAAAAAAATATAATATTACAAAATAAAGGTGAGGAAAGGAAGAATTTCGAATGTATAAGTGTTTCCGAAAAAATTAAATAATCACAAAACTAGCTTTTTCGGTATCACAGACTAATGCGCTGGTATAGGCAGGTTAAAAAGATTAAAAAGTTTTTTTTTTTTTTGCTTTAGCTTCACAGTGTATCCTGCAAATAGCATGGTAGGCAGAAAGGAACTAGTCAAGACATTCCGTTCCTATTAAGACACTTCCTTTCCCCACTTTCCCCCGAAATCTTGAGGCATTGCGTGTTGAGTGTAGGGTCTCAACACTTTTACCTGAGCTGTTACAAATATAAAATATTTCATTCTCTTGAGTGGGAATCGAAACCACAGCCGTCGCACTTATAGTCGCATGCTTGAGCCCACGTGTACCACGATAGTCTCAACTTGTTATGTCTACAATAAAGGATTTTTATTTTTAAATGAAAATTTTAATAATTAATAAGTACTGAGCCTAAGAGACCAGTCGTGACGCAGCGGCACAAAGTGTGACTGTAAAACCAACTGGTAGTGAGTTCAATCCCCACTCGAGGAGATGAAATATTTACTTAAATTTATATTTTCATTTCTTGTCTCTGGTGTTGTAGTAAAACGCGGCATTGAGTTCTGCCACTTAACACGCAATGCCTCCAGAATTCGGCAGAAAGTGGGGAACGGAGTGTCTTACACTAAGTTCCCTCTGCCTACCCTGCTGTGTGCGGGATACAGCGTGATGCTGATTTTAATAAGTACTAATACTACCCACTGTGAAATTGCAATTTATTTTTTGACATTATTACTTATATATTCTTCTAAAACGTGTATCTAAGTGTTGAATCAATCGTATATCATTATATATCAATCTTGTGTCTGACCAATCACAATATAGTCTACATTGATCACGTAATGGCCATTTACTTTATACGTAGTAATTGAAGTGATGACTTGCGGAATCACGAGATCTCTTGTAAAATAGATTTTTGAGGCCAGTCGTGGCGCAGTAGCACAAGTGCGTGACTGTAAGTGATAAGTTGTAGGTTCATTTCCCACTGGAAGTAATGAAATATTTTATATTTTCATTTTATTGGCTTTGGAGTCGAGTTAAGTTCCGCCACGTAACACACAATGCCTCGGGAATTTGGCGGAAAGGAACAGAGTGTCTTAATACTGGACTTCCTCTGATACTCTTATATGCGGGATACAGCGTGGAGCTGAGAGAGAGAAAAAGAGAAAAAACCAATAACAATAAAAATCGTTCATCAAAATGTAGATACAGGATATTATCAAACATATTTCACTCATATATATGGAACTGAGAGAGAGAGAAGCAGAAAAATAGAAAATTAATAAAAACAGTCGTCCAGGATGTTGATACAGGAAATTGTCAAATATATTTCATAATATTCATATATTTACGTCATTGTTTCATATCGAAACAATTTGCCATAATATGATTTATTATCTCATCTACATGTAAATTGTTTTACCGGCTTTACGCTTTATGAAATATAAACTCGAATGGTGAGAGTGCCATTGTTGACTGTTTATTGTTATCGTTGTTCTAAACAAAAAAATATTTAATACATTCATTTATTATATAAAGGTTGTTGTGAAATATTATTTATATAAAGAATTTTAAAATAATATATATTTTTTATAAAGTAAAATCTATCACATATATTTATCATGGCTTTATGAATATGATGGCAGTTCAATCCTTGCCTATACGACTTAGTATATATTATACTGAATTAGGTAAGTTGAACTAATATCTATTACACAAAAACGAGAGCAATTTAAAAAGGTAATAAATAATAATCATTAAACTTCACAAAAAAATATTTACAAACAGTAAAATGGATGACGTAATTTCGAAATTTAGAATGTACACGATAATTAATATGCTCTAAAGAATTTGTTATATACATAGTGAGTATACTGTTATCTAACATTACGGATTGTGGCGTGTATAAATATTGTGAATATGGTAGCTTCTTATTATTTTAATTATTCGGAATCCTCTGGAATTTTTAAAAGCGCGGGCTTTCTGACGTGAACGGTAAAATTTCGTCTCTTCCCATTCCCGTAGAAATTTTGAGAAATCTTTTAGTGTTCCAGTTATCTGTGTAACGTTTAGTAACGGAGGACGTCCAGTTGATACGGAAAATAAATAAATAATATTTTAAAAATATATATAGTTTTATAATTGAAAAGAGGCCCTTCTAAGCAGAACTGACTACCGAGCCGGTCCAGGAATATTTGAATTAAAAATATTTGAGGCCGTCATGGCGCAGGGGCACACGCGTGCGACAGTAAACGCGACGGTCGATTCGCACTAGGGGTAATAAAATATTT
>DWLH01002092.1:0-11384 GCA_018249795.1 Heliconius telesiphe telesiphe | reverse complement strand
CAATTTCTGTCTGGTAGTTTTTGCGTGATTGACGAACAAATAATCCGACAGACAGACAGACAGACAGACAGACAGACAGACAAGAATTCTGCTGAGTGGTTTTTTAGGTTCTATAATCGACATATAAGCCGACCTCATTTTTATTTTTTTTATATCTTTCATGTACAGAATTGACTTTTCTATCCTTTTATTATATATGGAGATATATATTTCTTACAAGTGTGACACAAAAAGACTTTAAATTCTTAACGAACTTTTAGTTTCTCAGTCATTTACAAATATATTTTTTCCTATTTTTATTTACAAAGTGTTCTCGTATATATAACACAGAAGTTATTCTTCATCGTCAACACTTTGAAGATCTTGATCAATGTTTTCTTCTAATAACTCCTCTCTGTTACTCGGCTCAACAGCAGGTTACAGTACATCTCATAATAAATATCTCATTCTCACACTCATCATTAAAAAAAATATCTCTATTTTGCTTACTAAATGTCCATTTTCCATGCGTAATATAATTAAACTCATAAAAAAGATAAACACTTACGTTGTTAATCAATAGCGCATTATGACTTCTATGGACGTGGATACACCCAGGAGGCAAGCGTGTGGTAAAACTTGCGCGTGCGAACGACCACGTCTTCCGCGTGTACAAGAGCTACATACAACTCAGGAGGATCGGAAAAAGTGCAAATTTACATTTATATTTTCATTTTTTCGCTCTGGTGTCGAGGCAAAGCGCGGCGTTGACTTCCACCACTCAATACGCAATGTCTCCGGGATTCGGCAGAAGCGGGGAACGGAGTGTCTTAATACTAGGTTCCCTCTGCCTACCCTGCTGTGTACGAGATACAGCGTGAAGTTGATTTTATAATTTATTTAGTTAAAGTTTTAATACTTAACATTCTTATGGTTATATTATATTAAATTCAAGATTTTTTTAATACTATGTCATCCAACTATTATTAAACATTTTTTTTTAGTAACATATATATTTTCATAAATTAGTAGAACCCTAGAGGCATTTTATATTTATTATATTTTAACTTTATGGCTGTTTCATAAAAAAAAAAAAAACTTTGTGGCGTCAGGCCTAAGGCCGTGTGTCAAATTGAGGCACTCAACATACAATGCTTCGAGAATTCAGTAGAAAGCAAGCAACGGAGTGTCTTAACACTAGATTTATGCCCACTCTATAAAATGCGGGATAAATCGTGTAGCAAAAAGAATAACCTCAAATTTTATCTATCAAACAAAACCATCTCCATCAAAATTAACAATGCCATTACAAAGCCGAGGGTAGAAAGTTAAAATTTGTTTTCACAGAATAGTAACTTATATTAGAGTTCCCTGTATATCTTCAAGAGCATAAATTACTATGATAAAGAACATGACGAGATAAGCTGCGGAACGATCTCATTAATAGATGAGAAGGACTTTGTGCCGCGCGATATCAGAGCTATGACTTATTAAACTGTTTCAAAAATAGATTTAGTTATTATAAATTATATTATTTTAGCCTTATTTTACCTTTATTATTGTTTAAGACCAGTTGTGGGTTCGATACCCGCACGAGGATATGAAATATTTATTATTTTAATTTCTTCGCTCTGGTAACGAAGCAAAGGGCGGCGTTGAGTTTCGCCACTGGGGAGTAGAGTGTCTTGACACTAAGCTCTCTACATCGACCCTGTTTCATACGGGAATAACGTATTTTTTTATATTATTGTTTAAATTGATAATAGTCTTTAAGTTTAATGTCTCCTATCTTGATGCTCTCTCTTTTCCTTCTACTTTAATACTATAAAAATCGCTTTGTCATGTTTATATTTTCTCAAATCAACTTTTAAATGTAATGTATTTTTTAATTTCTGTTTTATAAGTTTCATGGAAAGTATAAAATGGAGTGATTTTATGAAATTAACTAACTAGGAAATGCTTGAAGATAAAAATAAATGAAAAATAAAAATATTTTAGTTAATTGTGATAATGATGAATGTAGCGAATAAAAACTAACTATTCAATACGAAATATGTTGTAGATTATTATTATATTACATACAAGTCCTAGCATCGCTATGGCACCGAGGCACAAGCGATGTGAGTTTGATTCCCACTTGTGGGAACGAAATAATTAATATTTTCAATGCGTCGCTCCGGTATTGAGGCCAAACGCAGCGTAGAGTTCCACAACTCAGTAAGCAAAGCGAAAAGTGAGAAACGGAAATGACTTAATGGGGAACGAAGTGTCTTAACACTAGGTTCCCAGGTTTTTTAGACCTACCTATGCTGCTATATACGAATACAGCTTGAAGCTAAAAATAAGACTGACAATCGATATTGACGTAATAAGATTAGAATCAAACATTTTACTATCAATAATGTTTCGAAGTGTAATATCACTAAATTAGGTTAGGGACATTCTAGTCAATAAAAACAATTATAGTGGCACAGCGAAACAGTAACTAACTGTAAAAGATTACATTTTTTTATTATTTGATTGTGGGTTCGATCCCTACTACGGACTATATTATTTAGGAATACTTGCATTTACCTATTCGCGTAGGCTAAGTGTGGCGTTGAATAGAACGTACGTAGTGTTTTTAATTAGGCCAAAAGTGGAGTATGGTGTCTCTTCCCTTTTTAATGTTTTGATCATTAAGAGTAATACTAGATTCCCTCTGCTTCCACTGTTAAAAACGAAATGAATCGTGATATTAAAAAAATCACAGCTGTACGATTGACATAGAATTTGAACTGGAGACATTAGTAAGAGTCGGTCTAATACTTTGCTTTTTGACCTTTAGGTCACTGAGCATACTCTATATTTAAAAAAAAACAGCTTCACGCTGTATAGTAGGTAGGGTAGGCAGAGGGAACTTAGTGTTAAGACCCTCCATTTCCCACTTTCGGAACTCAACGTCTATATTATGAGTTACAACAAAATAAGGTTTTTATACAAGCGTTGGAATATTTTTCTTGAAAGAATATGGAAATTTGCAAAGTTAGAATCGTAATTTCTTATGGTGGGCTTTGGACGGTCCAAATTGGAAACGAAATTTATTTCCTAATATACAAGAATGTTCGAGGAAATTCAAAAATAGCAGAGTGCCTCTATAAATTTTGTCACAACGATAAAATATTATTGACCATTTATTCTCTATATAGCCTGCTGAGTGCTACTCAAATCTCAAACACATTTGTAGTCATAAAGTACACGATATAACTGGCTGAAGGCTATTGGAAGCACAATAAACTTAATTCAACCGTAAACCCACCTCGTATATGTTTAGTTTTAAACACAAGTAGGTACTGTATGTAAATTTATTAGGTTCTTTAAATAGGAAGTTGTATGCTTTATAAGCGTGACAGGTTGTGTGTTCGATTCCCACTCGATACAAACTTACATACACTAATAATATAATATTACGATGTAGCCATTTTGTTGATTAATGAGTAATTTAAGTTTAACTTAGTTTTATAATGAAACAATACTATTCTAAGAATGTTTCCATCGGCACTTTTTTTATTGTCTTACTTAAACGGAGATAAAGTATTGGTAAAAAATAACAGTAAAATGGCATCCTTTTAGTCCTCATGTGATGTATTAAATCGGTCGGTTTTTCTATGACGAATCAGTTTAGTATAGTGTCTATCATTATTTTTAAAGCTTTGTTCTGTGCATAGAATACCTGATAAAGACATTTCGTTCTTCATTTTCCGCCGAAATCTTGAAGCATTGCGTGTTGAATGGCAGAACTCAATGCCGCGGTTGGCCTTATTACCAGAGCGAATAAAAAAATAAATATTTAGTATCCCCGAGTGGAAATAGAACTCACAACCGTCGCGTTACAGTCACACGCCCATGCCCCTGTGCCAAAACGGCCTCTGCCAAATTAACCACTATATTATGCATTTTATATTTTTTTTTATTTCTCGTAAAGTAAAATTTATTCAGTCTATTTAAAACATTAGCACATAAAAGAAATACTGTCTTTTTTAGAAAATTACCCTAAAAATAAGACGTAATTATTTGAAAGCATACTCAGCGAGATAAAAGATGTGGCTTACAATGGTGGCACTCTACTATATTAACTCGAGCAGGAGCGTCTTTAATTGCGTTACGTTAGTAAAGACAACACCAAATTTACTGTCTTATGACAAGAGGATTATATTTTTATTTTGTGACGGTGGAGAAAGTAAAATGTTCTAAATTTCTAATTTTTATATTTTTTACAGCTTCACGCTGTATCCCGCATATAGCAGGGTAGGCAGAGGGAACCTGGGAACCTAGTCTTAAGACACTACATTGAGTTAACGGAAAGGGACACTTCCGTCTCCCACTTTCCGCCGAATTCTCTTATTTCTTCGATGTGGTAACGAGACAAGGCGCGGCATTGAGTTGCGCCAATCAAAACGATGATAGTGAGGACTGGAAATGTCTTAATGGGAACGAAGTGTCTAAACAATAGATTCTCAGGTTCGCTTAGCCTACCCTATTATGTGCGGAATACAGGTAAACTAAAAAACACGATAATGATGAATTTAAATTATTTTTCCTTCCCTGCTTTGGTAATGCATAGGTATAAGTGACATTGAAGATTGTCATTCTCTTTGTCATTGTCAATCTATACGTCACAGCTATATAGATGTGGTGTATAGATTTTCGAGTAACGATCACAAGCCGGACGACACTCGATGGGCTGGTCCTCTACCAGATAGACCAACGATCTAAATCTGAATAAGTAAAATCGCTATAAGCCACTGGACGTGAACAGTGCAATACCAAGTTGTAAAGAACCTTGGGAATAGCCTATGCCCAGTGGCCAGTGTGGTAGTGGGAATCGAAAAGCTGATACGATGATGATGATGGTGATAAATATAATAATGTTATCACCTTTCTAAGTGTTTAATATCTGCATTATTATATTATTTCTTATCTTACTATATAACAATGAATGATTTTATAGTACAAAGTTTCATTGTCTCATGAATACAGTTTCCGAAACCAAACCTGTAAATAGAATGATACAAAATAACTTTATCTAAGCTCGCTCAATCGTTAAGTCAGTCAATAAACGCGGTCACATTCAAGATACTATTTAAAATTAATATCTATTCGAATTCATTGAGTTGGCTTCCTTGCGAGATAAACGAATAAGTTAGTGTTTATATTTTATATTAATATATATTAATATACATAACATTGAATATAATTATTTATTATTATGCTTTGAGGCCGTAGTGGCGCAGGTGCACAAGTGTCTGACTGTAAAGGCGACGGTTGTGCGATTCCAATTCGAGGGAATTAATACTTTAATTTCTTTGCTGCGGCAAAGCGTGGCGTTGAGTTCCGCCATTTAACACGCAATACCTTACGAATTCGGTGGAAAGTGGGGCACGGAAGTATACTCGTATTAACGAGAATGGAGTGCCATAACACTGGATTCCCAGGATCTATCTACCTATCCTGGAATGTGCGGGATACATTGTGAAGACAAAAAAAATGTAGGAGAAAGAAATTTTGAGAATTGTCACTCCGCCATACAATGTTTATTCAGTTAGAGATATTGCTTATTGGATATCGAAATTTCATTTTAAAAATTTCTGTTACTAAAATAAGTATAATATTTTTCAATGGTGCAAGAACATACTGTAATACAGAGGCATGGTAAATTTACTGATTCTTCAACTAAACATCAATTGTATGAGAATTTCGACCTGGATCAAAGAAAACGTATCCATAGAGTGCTTGGATTTTTTACTAAAGTAGTTTTTCCCAAAAGTTCGATGAATGTGAACATTCTACTATTATTATTTTTTTAAATGGAATTTGTAATATTATTATTAAAGAAATTTTATGATAGTGTTTGATATAGAACGAACTGTACAGCGTCCAGCCATATGTTAGCTCGTTCGCCAAAGATAAATAAGAAAATACAAGCTGTGCGTGATCTGATATTTTCCATATATTTTATTTTGGAATGGATTTTTTTTATTTGTTCTATTGAATTAGATGTATTTTTAAAAGAAGTTTTTAAGACCTCTAAAATTTCATTAATCATAAATTCCCTGTGTGCTGTATCCCGCACACAGCAGGATAAGCAGAGGGAATCTAGTATTAAGACATTTCGGTCTCCATTTTCTGCCGAATTCTGGAAGCATTTCGTATTGAGTAGCGGAACTCAACGTGCTTTGCCTCTACACCATATGGAAAAAAATTGAAATATTCAATATTTCATTTCCTCGAGTCTGAATCGAACCCATAACCTGTCGCGTTTACTGTCACACATTACTGACCTCAACATCTGATTAAGCAGCTATATATGAACCAATTAAATAAAGATTATTATATATTAACGATAAAATAACACTAATTCGTCCTCTTCTCACTCAATCACTTATCAAGCTATTGACAGTGACAAATCGGTTAATTTGTGGAGTTTGAAGTTTTCCTCAAACGATATTTGGATCCGCCCTTCATTCAGTGGTATACTCGTATATGTATTTATATTATATATTTGATAAGGAAGTTCAGGTTTTTAAATGACAAAATTAATTGTTAATTGTTGTTAGTACAATTTATGAATATTTGAAGTAAATTTATATGCTATGTGTTTGTGTATATATTTTATACTTTTCACCCATGTTGATATATTAAATATATTAACATTTTTAATGTGTTTCTTTTTTATTTAATATCTATACTTTTACAAATTTAAAGTATATTCATTAATCAAATTTACATACATAATGCAACCTAAAAATATTTAATATTATTTTATTTATTTTTATATAACTAATAGTCGAATGTGCATATATTAATTGTAAATATTATATATTTCTGTTTATTTTGCAAATTAGAAGATGAGTAAATAAAAAAAATAAATAAACCATAAAACTAAAATATATATACAGGATGGACCAATAGAGAGTTAATCTTTGGAATAGCTATAAAAATAAAACTAACTGTTTTTGTAAACAAAAAATTATTCTCTAAGAAAGAACACATCTTAGGGTTTCCAGACAAGTGCTCGTGGAAATGTTCTGCATCTCATTGCAAATGTTTTCTTTTAACTATTCAATAGATTGTGGGTTATTTATGATAATGACCTTGCTTTTAAGATATCCCCAAAGGAAAAAGTCCATTGGGGATAAATCTGGGCTGCGGGGTGGCCAGTTAATGTCACCTCTCTTGGATATTAATTTATTGCCAAAAATTTTACGTATTGCCGCTAAAGAATCATTTGAGGTGTGGCATGTTGCCCCGTCTTGGTAAAACCAGCTTCTTTGATTGAAGCCAGAGAAGTCCTTTAACGCTGGTTCAAAAAAGCTCTGTGTCATTGCAACGTATCACTCTGTGTTAACTGTGAGATGACGGCTTCTCTCATCTTCGTAAAAATAAGGACCAATAATTCCTCTACCTGATAATACTGCCCACACGCGCGAGTGTAATGATTTTTCTTATTTTAATTTTGGGTTGGTGTCACTTCAATACCTACAATTTTGTTGATTCACGTAGCCTTTTAGGTGAAAATGTGCTTCATCTGAGAATAAAATGTTATTGAAGCTCGAAAACTTTTCCAGCATTTCGTCCGCAAATTTAAGCCTCTGAGCATGGTCACTGGGTTTCAAAGCCTGTACAATTTGGATTTTGTAAGGGTGTAGATGTAGGTCCTTGTGTAAAATGCGATTTAGAGATGTTCTAGGAAATTCAAAACACTAGCTCTCTTACGCGTAGATAGCCTAGTTTGCTCCCGAAAAGACTATCGTACTCGCTCTACATTCACGGGTTCCCTGTATGTCCGGGGTCGACCGGAATGTGGTTTATTCAATGTTGATCCCGTTGCCTCAAACTTCTGTACCCATTTCTGTATAGTTTGAATACTTGGAGCATGTTTTGCATTGCGTATATTGTAATGAGTACAAAACTTTTGCCTTGCTTCGGCCGCAGAATCGTGGTTGCGATAATACTAGCGCACGCACAGAGCACGTTGCACTTCACTAAAAGACGCCATGGCACTAAATCCCTATTAACTGTCAATGCGTTTGGTACCCTCCCCGCCCCGCTGAACTCACCCGCGCCCAAGTAACGGCCATTTTATAAGTTAACTCTCTATTGGTCCACCCTGTATATGTGTTAAACTTAACAATGTTAAGAATATAAAGATTATTTTTATTATGCATACCTCAACCACAAAGTTAAGGGAGATAATGAGACATTGTGAGTCAAATCTAATTTTCCCTTTTATTATAATCAGAGTAATCCGAGTTAATTGGAAGCCTTAATCAAAATTTTGTCGAGATAAATATTAGTAAGTATTAAATGTCTCAAGAAGTTCCGCTTTCGAATATCATACCTTTTACATAATTTTGTTAGGGCTAAAGTAAATTATTTTAATTGCAATTTAAATATTTGGAAGTGGTCATGAATTTGAAAAAAAAAACGCACAGTGGTGAATTAAATTCCACCACTTGGGGGAAAGGTTTTTTTATTTTCTTTTTTTTTAATTTACTCCGTATTCTGCATGTAACAGGCAGCAGGCAGGTAGGCAGACGGAGGCTAGTGTAGAACACTTCGCCTTATTTTAGAGACACTAAGTGCTGAGTGATGGATCTCATCGCCGCGCTATGTTTTATTGAACAGGAAACAAGCCAAGCTGAATTTTATATAATAATAAATATTAATTTAGTCTCTACCTATACACCACTTTTCTTATTCGTATACCCTTCATAACTCAGCCACAATCCTCGTGGGATGCTGCGAACAGATTCCTTATGAATATCATAACAGATATGTAATATTTAAACATCGTTGAAACATAGCGTGCAGCAGCGCTATGGTGAAATTCCTTTATAGATGCCCATTGGGATATGCAAAGTGTGAATAATATAATTTAAGCTCAAATTAAACTTATATATACATACATATATCCCCACGGAGTATTATGAATGTTATACATTAAAGAAATAGATTTTTTTTCGCCCTAAAAGTTATCTGGAAGAGGCCATCTCTTAGAGGTTTTACTTAGCTATAAGAATTACTAAGTATTTTTAAACATTTTTAAAGTGTTATTCCACACTTAGGAAAGAAAAATACTTATTACGAAAACTAGCGGGACTCGAACCCGCGCCTCCTGGTTTCCAGGAGGAGCGGGTTCGAGTCCCACTACGTTCAAATTTTTATACGTTTTCTAAATAAGTATAATTACTAAGTAATAATGTTAAAAATAATAAAATATAATCATAATTTTAGAATGTTCTGCTTTTATTTTTAGTTGACTTTCGCATCAACGTAACATAAAGAGACAGAAACATTCTGCCGTTTTCTTACGATTTGGAAACAAAATCCTTGAACTCAACTACTAAATGGGACACACCCCAACTAATTCAACAGTTATAAATATCTATATCAACCCGAAAACATTTAAGTATGCAGGATTCGTAAAATATTTAAGAATACCACATTTTTACGAGCAATATAGATATCCAGAGCGCGGGTACACCTTTGTCACATTCAACGTAGTATTTTTTTGGTTGGCTAATGAGGCCAGCCGTGGCGCATGAGCATAAATGTGTGACTGTAATCGCGACTGGTTGTGGATTCGATCCCTACTTAAGAAAGTGAAATATTTATTTAGATTTATATTCTCATGTCTTCGCTCTGGTGTCAAGGCAAAGCGTGGCGTTGAGATCCGCTCCTCAACACGCAATGCCTCCTGAATTTGGCGGAAAACGGGGAACGGAGTGTCTAACACTAAGTTTCGTCTGCCTACCCTGCTGTGTGCGTCATACAGTGTGAAGCTAATCTGAATAAAAAAATCATATACCAAAGCAAATATCAAGAGAATAAAGAAAAACGCCTCCTATATGAACATAAGCTGCAACCACCACTCAACAATTCGGGCAGTAACTCAATAGAATTACCAAAAAGCCTTATCATCCATAAAATCTTACAGGTAAATATAAAACATATTTATCCTTGAACCAACCCAACTAAAAAAAGATTATTTTTGTTTATTACATTTCTTCACCATACACTCGTATATCACTGCGTGTTGCGGTGACGTCGCGAGACTAATCGAGCGGAACTAACAAACGGTGAATACACAAAGGTGTATCGTTTTATTTCACGTGGAATATATTTCGTTCAATGTTCCAACAAAGCTTTTAGTTTTGCAAAATTTTATTTGATGCACTTTTTAGTTAACGTGGGTGTTACGCTTAGTGATTTCGAAATATTAAATTTGTTTAGATTTTATTTCGTTTGTTTTCGTGTTTAGAGATGAGTTTACTGTTTTTATATGAATTATTGAGGCCGTCGTCGTGGCACAGGTGCACAAGCGGGCGACTATAAGCCCGACGGTTGCAGGTTCGATTCCTATTCAAAAGAATGAAATATTTAATATTTTTATTGGTCGGCACTGGTAACGAGGCAACGTTTCGTTCAGCACGCAATTCTTTTAGAATTGGCGGAAAGTGGGAAACGGAGTGTCTTATTACTATCCTCGTTCCCTCTGCCTACACTGTTTTCTGTTGGAAAAAATTTTAGTAATTAATTTCTGTGCATATTACCTTTAACCTAGCACAAAGGCAATCTACAAAGAGTATCTATAGATTCTTTATCCTTTACTTGAGCTTTAATTATCTTATTTATAAATAGGATCATGATTGTACAGACCAGTAATAAAAAAAACATTTTATTATTTTTGCTGATATCAGAGTGTAAATTTACTCAACCATAACGTCTTAGATTAAAATAGCGGCCCACGGCCACGGCTTCGCCCGCTTAAAGTACATGATTATTGATTTAATAAGCAGAATTGATTGACAACTATAATGACTTCTAATATGATTTTTTTTTTACTTTAATCTGTAATATTCTAATATTATTTTTTTACGACATTATCGTATATATCGTTTCTATAAGAATTTTTGATTGTGTCGAATTAAAAAATATGACCAATGTTATAGATATTTGATATTCATAAAATATACATAAAGCTAATTATTTATTATATGTATATATTTTTGTGACATTACGTTCTTTTTACCTATGTTATGTTTTTTAAAGCTCTGTTAAATGTGCTGATGCCACTTAATAATTTAATGTATTGCTTCCGAAACAGCTTTAAATGTTAAATTATTAATTTGGGTAAGGATTCATAATATTCTTTGTAAAATAACTGTAATGTTTGCATATTACCTCCTGTACAGTTTTTAAATTAGTTACACATATTATTAGCTAAATGTACAAGTGGTAAATATGTAGTTATTACAGAGTACACGTAGAAAGGATGTTTTTAGGCATTTTTATATAGATTTATTTCAAACGAACGAACGAACCAAAAAATCTATGTATTTGCTTGATATCTCTTTGAAGAT
>DWLH01002091.1:0-11384 GCA_018249795.1 Heliconius telesiphe telesiphe | reverse complement strand
AGAAGTAGGTACAAGTTAACTATACTCACCTCGGCATTAAATATTTTATATTCATGAAGTATCATCTGTACCATTTTCTCATCTATTTTTGTAAGTTGGCAAGTGGAGTTGAAGGAAATTCCACCACCCTTTTTTATCTGAAAATTGGAAATATCATTTATTTTTTACAAATATATGAAATCTTTTTATCAGTTCATTCATAATTGCGAGCTTGGTGGATGATCTTTTAATAATAAAGAACAGCTTCACGCTCTTTTCACAGAGCAAGGTCAACACACTGTCCTACTTTTGAGACATACCAAATCGTCTCCTTACCTCAGTGAAGAAATGAAAATAATTAATTTTCTCTAATAGGAATCGAACCTAAAACCATTGATTTTACTATAAGACTATGTACCTTTACGCCAGGACAGTCTTAAAATTATCGAAATTGTGTTAGTAGTAAAAAAAATTAAACACCTTAAAATATATATTAGGTTTGTCTTTATTGAGACGTATGCCCACACTCTCAAGTTCCTTCTCTAACAATTGGCGGTGAACATATGGCTTAGTAGCATCCAACATCATTAGCACCAGGTCAGCAGTTCTAGCCACTGCTATGACCTGAAATAATTATTTATTCATACAAAAAGTAAAAAAAATATCACATGGTAGACAGAAAGAATCTAGTGTTAAGACATTTACTGTTAGAAACGCCATAATCAAAGAACCAAACCAAACCATTTACTATTAAATGGCACTTTGTCTATCAAAAATGGAAAATTAAAATAGTTCATTTCTCCCAAGTGGAGGTTGAACCCACAACCACCACCTAAGTAAAAAGTAGATTTTAAAAATTATTAACTGTCTACATTTCTTTTTTATATCAAATTTCATGTCTAGTAAGCTTGATCATTTTAAAAAATAAATTATCTTCACTATTTCTTTATTTTTCAACTTTCCATTATAATCTGCATTAACTAGGGCAGGCAGAGAGACCTAATGTCAAGATACACCATTTGTCACCAACAAAGTCAATATCACACTATATCTTTCCATAGAAATGAACTAGCTGTCCTACTATGCCACAATGGACCCAACAATTTACTTTAATATTTAATTTTTATTACAGCTTCACAGTATCCCACACACAAAACCTATTGTTAAAACAATTCTTTCCTCACTTTTTATTGTGTGTTGAGTGGCAGAATTCAATGTCAAAAGCAATAAATAATAATTCATTCCCCTGAGTGGGTATCGAACCCACAACTATCACACTACAGTCACATATTTATGCCCCTACACCACAATAGATTCATTCAACATTTTACTTTACTACTTATATTAAATGAAATAACTTATTACCTGTCTTCCTCTACCCTTGCCTTGCGCAGCACCTTCTATAATACCAGGCAAGTCGAGTAGTTGTATGTTCGCACCTTGATATTCAATTACTCCGGGAATACAAGTCAATGTTGTAAATTCATAGCTGGCTGCTTCAGAATGTGTATGTGTTAATGTGGATAGAAGTGTTGACTAAAGAAGAAACAAAACAAACAGAAATATTAAATTCTTAAAATTTTTACAATACTCAAAACTTTTACAAAATTTAAATAAATTAAAATATTTTTAAAGTATATTTTTTATACATTTTTAAATATTTCAATTTTATATATTGTTTTAATTGAATATAATGTGTGAATATTATTTTGGCAACCATATTAAAAAATTTCATATAATTTTGAAACCATAATATAATACTAAGGTATATATATATATAATTTTAAATAATTTATTACAAATATTATTATTATAGCAATAAAGGCAATAGATAAATTTATACAGTGAGTTTTATTTGATATTCTTACCTTACCAACTGAAGGGAATCCTATAAGAGCCACTCTGGCATCACCAGATTTCAACACATCAAATCCTGCTGTCTTATCACCACCCTTTTTTGGAGGTTCCAATAATTGCGACCTATATTTGGCTAATTTAGCTTTGAGTAAGCCCAAATGGTATTCAGTGGCTATAATATATAGAAAAAAAAAAGTAAGACATTAGTTTGTTGTTTATATAAATAGTAGTTAAAGTAGAATAGTATGAAACGGTAGACTAAATCATAAAAATCAAACAATAAAAAACAAAAGATAAAGATGAACTAAAAATAAATAGCGCATTTAAATAAGCTTGTTGATATACGAAGCATATACCTTTGTTCTTTTGAGTTCTTGCTATTTCTTTTTCAATTTCCGAAATTTTCTCTAAAATACCCATGGCTTAATTTAATAACAATGCAAAAATAACACTAAATCTAGTTTCCAAATCACAATTCTATCGTTAACTTCTGCTATAATACGAATATCATGTCTGTGTGCCTTATGCAATTTTTATTGCACAAAACACATTTATTTTTGGTTATTTTTATTAAATGATTACGAAGCCGTATCTATGTGCATTGAAAACAGACAAGTTAGGTTATCAATTCGGACTAAAGACTTTAGTGATGTCAACACTTCAATTTCTTAAATGACAGTTTAAAAAGGCATAGACTATATAATATATCAGCTCGTTTAATTTATTTTTTTAAACCATATTAAGATTATTTGATTCTTTCGTGTGTTCTCCATACAACGTGACATTGGCGAAGTGATTTTGTGCTCAACTACCACGCTCGGAACGCCGTTATATAAGAAATGAACTGAAGATTATTTAATTTTTTAAGATCATCACTTATCTAATAACATAAAAAAAAGGATAAATATATCATAGTCAAAAAAATATTATAAAAATTATATTAGACCACCTAGATTTGAATACAATTTATATAATATGCTTATTAAACTAATAGTATTATTTGCAATAAAATGTTTAAAGTTAGTCTACCTTAAAATTATGTTTTTAAAATTATATGACATTTTATTATTAGGGTGGCCAAATAAGCCGTGGAAGAAACAGCTTTTTCATATTAATAATATATTTTGTTTTTATTTATTTTTTAAAGATATATACTTATCCGATCTCGCGGACTGTATATGAACTAATGGTATATAATTATAAAAAGAGTACAAGTTCTTTAATGCCCCACGAAATGCTGTCTATCTACATAAGAGCGTTGTAATATATATTGGAGGCGGTTCATAAATTTAGGATTAAAAACATTTTTAATGGCTAATATGTATAAAAATAAAAATGAACGTCGATATGAGAAGAGTAAGAATAATGTAATTTGTTATGTAATTTAAATAATAATAGTAAAATATAGTTAAAACATTACAGAGTTTTTTCTCAAGAAATGCGCACAAAGTCTATAGAAGAATTAGAATTAGAATATGAAGATGAGAAAAACTCTATGATTGCTATAACTCAATCGGGTAAATGCGTTTATATTAAGTAA
The DNA here is from genome assembly GCA_018249795.1 of Heliconius telesiphe telesiphe. Classification (NCBI taxonomy): domain Eukaryota; kingdom Metazoa; phylum Arthropoda; class Insecta; order Lepidoptera; family Nymphalidae; genus Heliconius; species Heliconius telesiphe. The sequence goes on along the minus strand of DWLH01002091.1, from coordinate 8,008 downwards.
CTATCGAAAACTCTTCTTTATGTAAGTAAGTAGATAAGATAATATGTGATAGTACCAACTTTATCTTTCACTTTGAATAAATCTGACTCTGCTTGTTACAACAGATGTAGGTCGGTTGTCAAAAAGCAGTATAAATCGTTTTATGCGAAGCAAAAGACCCGCCTCTTGGCGGCCGAAGTCTCTTTCTCACTCACTGACACAAATATAAAGCTCAGCTTAGAACTCGCAGATTGTATATGGACTAATGCAACTCAATTTTATTTTGCAGATGACATAATTTATGATGAGTTTTATGACGAAGTCGAAAATAGAGTCAAATTTGAAAATTCTATGGATATGATATACTTTGGTCCATCCAATACATTTTTAAGACTCGATTCAGAAACTGTATTGCATATATTAACAAATACAATTAAACACTCGCTACCAATATCTAGGGCTATATTAGCGTGGGATATTATAACTGGTAAACATTTAAGTTTTCATAAATCTGTGTGTGTGTGTATCTCATTAAAGTAAGTTTACTTACAAGAAATGAAAATATTTGGAGATGAGTAATAATTTAACTACTAACACTATCAGAGGACTGAGACGGCGTAGTTGAATGAGTCCCTCCGTGTAATAAGATTTTAACAATTCATTTTCTTTTTATGTACAAATTAATATATAAGTTTATTTAGCTTACATCATGTGATTGACATTTGAATAAGACTTGCATAAACATAGGAAATAAAACACGAAAAATAAAATATACGTACGCACGTATTTATCAATAATATTACGGGTGGGCTCGGACCACCCGTCTCCCCCCTTCCTAAGCCCATGCCTCAAGGACCAGAGGCTCGGGGCGTTTCAAACACTCCGCCACCTCGTGCGTCTGGCACTGCTCTTTCACCTTGTCCATTGTCATCAAGCTCTTCATATGTGCCCTCCGGCGGATCCTCATGCTTTTTACATGACCTTCCTCCAGTATCTTTGATGTTGTGTTTTCGAACCCCCCTACCTCTCTTACCGATCACTTTTCCTTCATAATTTTTTTTTGCCATTCTTTCATCACTCATTCGTTCGACGTGCCCAAACCAGCTGAGCACGTCTTTCTCATCGTGACATCCTTGCTAGTACTTGCCATTCTATGTATCTTTTTATTGCGGATTCCATCAGCTAAGCTGACTCCGCATATCCTACGAAGAGATCGCATCTCCACAGCATTCATCTTTCTTTCATTCTTCTTTTGTAATACCCACGTTTCGCTGCCGTATAACAGTGTCGGTACCAATACTGCATTGTGAACGGCTAAAGGCGCAGCTGTGCTGACGTTTCGCCGTCTCATTAATGCAGCTAAGGCTCCGTTAACCTTGTTACCGGCAGCAATACGCCTTTCCACGTCCATCTCGTATCTTCCATCTCTACTGAACATACTTTCCAAGTATACCTCTTCATTCACTTGTTCTAATATCTTACCATTAACACTGATCTTGCATTCCGTCCTTTCTTCAACTCTTCCAAAAATCAGAACCTTTGTCTTATTCACATTGAGGCTTAAACCATTATTTTCACACCCTACTTTCAGAGTGGTGACCAATACCTGCAACTCGCATTCTGATGATGCAATAAGCACTGCATCATCTGCGTACAGCAAGCAATTCACATTCAGGTCACCTACTTTCACTCCCATGTCACTTTGTTTCACTCCTTGGAGACAGCTATCCAAATACAAAATGAACAAAGCCGACATTTATTTATTTATTTATTTTTTTTATTGTGAGGAAATCCTGTTACGCATACCGGCGTGGAGACTCGAACGAGTTATGTGGGACTCGTGGACTGGCAAATGTAGGCCATCCGAATACCCACTAAAACCTCACGGTGCTCCTCCTCGACCGCCACTGGCCGCGAGACGCGGGGACAATAGTCGTCCGCAAAACGCGGCGGTGGGAGGCTGCAGGGCACGTCGCGGAGTCAAGAGTGTGTGGTCACCCTCGATGGCCTGCTCGGAGTAGCGCGCGGGAGCAACCTGCGCGCGACTATTCGGGCCAGCTTAGTAGGCGGCTAGCTTCCCCAAGCTGATCGCCCTCTGGCTCATTAGGGTGGCAGGCGGCGATTGTGTGCCGCCCTCCGGCGACCCGGTCTCTTACGGCGGATGGCGAGTTCGGTAGAAGCCTCCCTCACCCTTTCCGCCGACTCCTTCTCGGGCACCATTGCCTCGCAGAAGGAGGAGACCGCATCCCACGACGTCTCGCTGGCGGCCATGGCCATGCCCTTGACCACGGCTAGCAGGGAGAGGTCATGCCCTATGACATCGCGCAGAGCGCGAAGTTGAGATGCCCAGGCTGTGCACACCTCCAACGTGTGCTGGGCCGTCTCATCGAAGCAGTCGTCGCAGTGGTGGCAGCTGGCGTCGGGCTCCCTCCCAGCGATCCGACAAAGGTAACCCCCGAAGCAGCCATGCCCCGTGAGCACCTGTGTGACGCCGTGACGCCGTGCTAACCACTGGCGGAAGACTGGACGAACAGCCTCGATCGTCCTCAGGCCGGCAGATGGTAATGCCAGCCGAGATTCCCACACTTGGGTACCGCTCACATTGTACCGGGATAGTATCTCCCATAATTTCGCTCTTACAACTCTGTCAAACGCCTTTTCCAAGTCTACAAAAGCACAGAAAACTTTTTGGTTAACGGCCAAAAATTTTTCCGTGATCATACGGAGGGGAAAGATCTGATCCATACACCCTCTTCCAGGTCTAAAGCCTCCTTGGGCCTCCCACAACAGCCTTTCAGATCTCTCCTTGCATTCTTCTAGCTAAAACTTTAGCATAAACTTTACTACCTAAGCTAATCAAACTGATATGCTTAATAAGCCCTATGGCTTGCGCAGTCTATCTGTGAACCTTTGCCTTTATACAAAAGCACGAGGACTGCACCTCGCCAATCGTCTGGGACCCTCCCTGATTTCCAGCATAAATTGCACAAAAACCAGAAGAAGTCCAAGACGCGTGGCCCACCATATTTGATCATCTCGGCAGTAACTTCATCTGCTCTCGCTGACTTACCACATTTCAGACTTCGTCTTGCACTCTCAACTTCTATCTATAATAAACCGTTTAATAATAAATCACTTTAGTAATAATATTTATCAAAAATATCTTATAGGTATATTATTTAACATATTTAAAACAAAAAAAAATATTATTAATATATATATATTATATTAATCAACATTAACGAAAAAAAAATGACACCTGGAACATCGACGAGCAAGAACAGCGTGCAACAACGACGCGCAATGAGAAAATACGGTATTCGTGCGTTCGTTGGTCGGGCCGGTCAAACTTGGTTAATGTCGTAAAATTCCAGATTTTGAGGAAAACTCGCTTACTTTTGCTTACTTATGTTATGTACCATTGTATATCTTATAGAAGCCTGGATTTAATAACAGGCACGTTTTAATTCCAATAACTAACTTTTAACTTTGTAAAATCAGAAAATATTGAAAATCCCGGTTTTTTGTAAAATTAAAACCGGTATTTTTAAGACCTATATTTGGTCCGATATCCCGGGATTTTGAATCCCAGGTTGCGACCCCTAGTTCCCACACTAATAAGCTAAAAAACTTAATACTGCTGTGAAACGTTATATTAAGTTAATAATTAATCAACCGTGCTTAGACGGGAAGACTGCAGCATTCTTACAAGGCAGAGAACTCTCAGCATTTGATAGTCTTTTAAATGTAGTACCGGAAGAAGACTTATACTATGTCAACTTCGGTGATCCATCTGTTTTCAAGTATTTTGCCAAACAATATATTGAACTAAGCAATCGTAAGGTAATAATTTATAAACAAAAGTTTATGATTTAATATTGCTGTTTTATTTTTAAGATAATAAATGTTGATTTTTATACAGTACGGAGTTATAGCTGCTGCGTACAGAAGATATTTCGGTAACGATTGGCATAGGAATGGGGCACACATTAATGAATTAGGCTATTTACTATGTGCTTTTCCTTCGAGTGACCTGAAAAGAATAACCCCTACAGTATTCAAGGAACTTACTTATGAAGTCTTAAATAAGCTTGGCCGTTGTAATATGGATCAGAAAAGAGTAATATTAATTATATCTTGTACTAGCTTCAAAGGGTAGCTTAATTATTAGATAGAAACACCAACAATAAGATAAAAGCTATATAATAAGTTCTTTGATTCTGATTTTGAACCGTGATCACGAGTAGACTGTCTACTGGTCTACCCGAGACCACGGACTACTGCAAAGTGTTCGAAACGTCGGGTTTCCAAAAATCTATAATATTATAATAAAAATGTATAAAAATATACGCGATTAGTCCGGTTAAAATAGTTTTAAGGGGCCGTGGGCGGCGGTAATCACTTACCATCAGGTGACCCGAACGCTCGTTTGCCTTGTCCTTTTCCATAAAAAAAAAATCGTTTCCTTTAAAAAGCTATATATTATTTTTATTAATAAATCTTAAATTTAATTACAATATTATATTTGAATACATCACAATATGAGTTGTATTACGCAACTTTGTTGGTATTGTCTATCAAATCCCATTTATTCCAATGTAGGGATTTCAAGTAAAAATAGTATCTTTATGCTCCTGTATACTTTCCCGTGAGACAAGTTTTATCGTTTTGCACGTAGATAATAGGTGCTTGTGCGTAGTCTGACTAATTTAGTAACAAAAAAAATTCCAGAACAACAAATTACACAAATATGTAGATTTTGAAATTCAATCAAATTTTAACATTAAAATTAAAGAACAAAAATAATTTATTCTTAATATTTTTGCAGACTCTGTATAATATTGCAACGCATCATGATGCTTACGGAGAACCGTATAAGTGGTCTTCACATGAAATTGGACGTCTTGATACACTTTTTACCAGTAATTTTATACTTCCTATAAAATGCTTGGTGAGGCCCATAGTGGCGCAGTGACAAAAGCGTGCGGCTGGAACCGCGACTGGTCGTATGTTTGATTTCTACTTGAGGAAGTGAAATATTTAATATTTTCATTTCTTCTCTCTGGTAACGAGGTAATGCGTTTAGTTAAGCTACACCACACGCAATACTTTCAGAATTCAGCGAAAACTGGGGAACGGAAGTGTCTTAATGGGAAGGGAGTGTCTTAACGCATTTATAGCTCCATACTGTATAAAAAGAGATCAAATTTGTAACCATCACAAGTATTCTTAGACTTTCCATAACTACGATGGTCACCTATATTTTCAATATGTGTTTAAATATTAAAAGTTTAGTTTTTCTTTATATAAATATGAAAAGTTTTGGACTCAACGCCGCTTGTCTTGTTACAAGAGCAAGCAAATGAAAATAATTCAATAAAAAATGTGATAATAGAAGCCACAGCCGTCACGTTCACAACCAAATGATGTGCTTCTGCACGATGAAATATAGATGGAAAATAAATAAATGTGCTTGTAACATCGATTTCCAGGTATACCTAGAAGGCAAATAAGTTCAATAAAATTAGAAGCTATTAGAGCAATTAAAGCCAATGTGATGAAACTTATTAATCAGAAGAAACTAGAATATTTTACTAAACAACAAATATTAAGTATGAATATGAAAACTCGAAGGATTTATATATTACGCATGCAATTAAAAAATAGCTTGGATACTAAACAAATAAGCAGAAAAAATAAAGTATGCTGTAATTTTAAATCAAACTACAAAATGATTTTAATAAGCATTGTTACCCTAGTCTTTTTCTCACATATTATTAAAATAGAAATATAAAATTTCGATTAATTATCCATAAATATATTAATCCATTTTTTTAAATTTCATTTATTTCATAAAAATGTAAATAATTTTTTTTTATTAAAAAATATACCTACGTATCCTCTAGTACTATGTTACATATGTATGAAATTTTTATTTTATTTCTTTTCTTAACAATAACTTTTACATATTTTTTTAATGAAAATACAGTGCTTTTTAAAAGATAAAAATGTAGTTAATAAAATCATATGATTTTGTTATTCAATAAAATATATTTGTGTATTATTATAGTTTTACTGTTTGTGAATGTCATAATAATGTAAGCAACGTAAAAAAGGGTTACACGAAAATAATAAATAATGACGAAAAGTGATATAAAATATTTTTAAATATTTAGTGATTAAATAAAAGAAATTCCTTTTTAATGATTTTTTAGCGTACGTAAAATAAAGAAATAGTAAGGGAAAATAAATAAGAAGCGAAAGGAATATTATTTGAGTAATTAATTATTCTTATTATTGTTTCCGGCATATTATAAATGACTTTTGTATTGTTTTTAAAACTGCATAAGTTTGTTAATAAAATATATAAATAAATATTAATGACTTACAGACCGAACAAAAGGCTTACCTTTAAGAAAACATTTTCATGAATTTAACATTAAATTTAACATAAAAAGATTTGCAATTGATATCATTTCAAGGTCACATATTATTCTACAAAACCACCATTTTGTTTTTAATACGCCATTTTATTAGGTATACAGCTTTCTATTAAGTTCTTTCATTTTTTGTTGCTCTTAAGAGGGTCACGTATAGTTGTTAAATATATTAAATAAATAATTAATATTTATTGTAAGATTAAATTAAAATATAAATATATAAAATGCCTTCCGTCAAGCATTACTCGTCTAGTGAAGTGGATCAGTATGAATTATCATCAAGATTATTATCGTTAACAGAGAATAACACATCTTATACACTTACTCAAATTAACGGTCAAAGAATCTATAGGAAAGCTCCGCATGCATGGAGTGGTCCAGAACCTTCAAGAAATTGTGAGGTAAATATATAACTTTACAGCTCAACAAACCATAATTAATTTCGCCAAATTTAATTTACCCGCCAAGTCAAGCACTAAGCCAGTTATGTTGAGAAAACGGGACATTGTAGAAGTCCTAAAGACATGCTTGCTGTTTATAGGCACACATTATGGTATTTATTTGGTTTTGTCTTACATATAAATGCTGTGCTATTCTTTTCTATATTTTATGTTGGTCATTTGTAAATTGTTTCTTATAGCAAGGAGCAGGCAGGCCTACGCGGCAAATGGCGGTAAAGTTGTTTCTGTAGTGGTTTTTTTCTTTGGTATCAAATTTATAAATAAATGATAGCGATTTTTTAAATGTTTTCATTCGTAAGCTATATGTTTTAATTTTTATTGTAAAACACTGAGTATTTCTTTTTTTTATAGGTGTTCATCGGACGGATTCCCCATGACTGCTTCGAAGATACACTCGTGCCTCTTTTTAGGCAGGCGGGCGAATTGTTTGAATTCCGTCTAATGATTAATTTTTCCGGTTGGAATAGAGGGTAAATATTCTTATTACACATTATATTTAAATTTACTTTATTTTATAAATAATAATATAAAAATAATTTTAGCTATGCTTTTGCGATGTACACAACAGAGGCGGAGGCGGGTAACGCAATACGCCTTTTCAACAACTATATGATCAGGCCATCTTGGCAATTAGGTAATATTTTTTTCTGTTATCATGTAAATACGAAAGAGTCTATTAAAATTTATAACTGTTCAGTAAAGGGACGCAATGTAGTTAGAAGACTAAGTACTTTCATAATGTTCATTTTTGTTGTAAATATAGCATATTTTAATCTTTACCTGTTGATTTACCACGTAGCACGGACGCTTTTTGAAAAGCTCGAAATGCAAAATATTGACAGATTTCATATTTTTTTTTGTGTGGAACACAGGAGTGTGCCCATCAATCAACAACTGTCGCATATTTATATCACGTATTCCACCCACGACGCCATCAGCGGAGATAGTGCGTTTGCTCTACGCATTGACCGACGAAGTTCAAGAAGTCCGTATACGCCGTGGAGCAGCGTCTTGTGCAGCTATAGTAGAATACAAGTCTCATCGAGGTGCAGCCATGGCTAGGAAGGCCCTAGTGGCAGCGGCGGCGGCTGCCTGGGGCACTGGAGCTAGGCCAGCTGTTGACTGGTC
>DWLH01002090.1:0-11386 GCA_018249795.1 Heliconius telesiphe telesiphe | reverse complement strand
TTTTTGTATATTATTTTCTCGCTACATCTTTAAAGACGAACAAGTGTTAAATTTATAAATTTAAAATATACGTCGAGCTATCTACATTTCAGAAAAGTATAAAACTTATAAAACAATGGTATATTTAAGTAGTATATAAATATAGTTTACCTAGATATGTAAAGTAATAACATAATAATAGGTATATTAAACTGAAATGCTCTAAGTTTTCCTTAACAAAATAATCGTAATAAACACTCAAATTTAGTACTTTTTTGTAGGAAAAATTGCGTCTTTATATTTCCTACACAAAAACTTACAAGTTAAAAGGAAATTTACAATGTTATTGTGAAGTTATAATGACGTAGGCACCTGTTCATTACATTTATAGTAGCTTCACGCTGTATCCCGTAAATAGCAAGGAAGGTAGAGTGTTAAGACACTCTGTTCCCATTAAGAGCAGCCGAATTCTGGAGACATTGCGTGTTGAATGGCGGGCTTAATGCCTTAGTTACTAATTACAAGAGCGAGCAAATGAAAATATTAAATATTTCATCTCCTCGAATGGAATTTGAACCAACAAACTGTCCTGTTTACAGTCGCACGCATTTAGCACTGGCTTTTACATTTAGGTATAGTAGACATAAAGTAAATAAAAAAATTTTGTAGAACTTATTACACCTAAATTCTAATTTATTCTTATTTATTCTAATTGTAAATACTAATTTAATTGAGTAGACTTAAAATGTAAGGTATTTTTTCCCGTTACCGTACGAATCTATCTACATGCAAAATTTCAAGTTTTTAATTTCACTAGCTTCATCGGTACGTTGTCTGTCAGTCATTTAGTAACGGAAGAGTTATATATATAAATATTAAATTGAATATAGATTTGACTATAATATGTCTTTTGTTGATAATCCTTAACAAGACATTTGTTGAGCATGACCAAAAGCTTACATTTCGTAACGATAGGTATACATTTTAATAAATAAATATCTTTATTGGTATTTGATATATTTAATGATAAATATTAGCCTCTACAAAATTACTTTAACAAATTATATTTTTAAATATATCTTATAGTAAGAGCTTTGACGAAATATTTATAATAAAAATATCCGAAACGTTTGTTCCAACACGCCAAAGCTTCACCTTCTCGGAAAGCGGGCATTTCCTAAAAATTTACACCTAATATCAGAAATGAGGCTAAATATGTTATATGAAATAACAATATTTTTATGTAAACGGGTGATATATGTATATTATTGGTATAGAACTCGATAATTTCACAGTTAAATAATATAAATAAAACCTTATATGGATTTTTAAATTAAAAGTAGTTAAGTTTTGCAAGAGTTAAAAAAACATATATCAATGACTTATCATTAATGAAGAGTTACGTTTCATTTTAGTTATATCAAGTATATTTTCAATTTAGAGGCACACTTTACACTATACAATTCTATACAATAAAGTGGACGTAATGTTTTGATATATTAGACATGTAGCTCACCGTGATCAAGGTTACGACGCTCAATTGAACCTACCTCACGTAGCACACTGTGAACACTAAAACACGGCGCAGGTAGTCGAACCGAACAATTTACGAATTTTCCCTGACCTTTTCCCATCGTTGCAACGCGCGACCATTTCATTTTAAAAATGGACGTGATATTTTTAAAAATTCCCGACTCCGATATAAATAAAGTGGAACAAACACACGTATACATACAGCGGCGTCAGTGTAATCTCTGGATATATTTAGATCGCGTGTTGTACCGGCCGCCGCGCCGTTGCGAATCTCAAAACATTCGCCATTACCGCCGCGTAACCCGCCGATAGGATCAAATATCCCATAGTGTAAAAATATCGTACAGATGCTCCGAGATGTATACCTCGTTGTTCTACTCAATGAAGTGCGCGACGTTGGCCCTCGGCCCTCGACGCCTCGCCTCCGCCTCGCCTCCGTTCAATAATCCAGAATTTAGTTCTTGTTAAATGATTTAGTAAATATTACCCGTTCGCTTTCCTAAAGCTTATCACATATGTATTTCAATGACTGTAAATTTCAGGTTCTTATACAAATATTTCCAAATATCTTATTATTATGGTATTATTGTTAGATATTATTAGTGTGTATTTTATCTTAAACGAATTATACAAATAGATAAGCAACTACGAGTACCAAGAGATTGGTTATTTGACATTCATGTCACGCATCACGTGACCGTGCAGCACAGCACTTATTGAGGATGTCAAAACAAAACCGCGGCATACATCAGTCATCTGGCCCAATGACAATGACAGGATCTCTGCGTCATAGCGGCGCGGAGAGGCGTGAGTTATAGAAGTAGGGCTGCCCGTCCAAATCTCTATAGCCGTTCTGTCTAGATATCTTACTTATTTTATGGGTAATTATGTTTTGCTTATGTATTGATAATAATTAGGTATACATATTACAAAATTTAATAAGTGATTTATGTTATACTAATTCTTTTCAGAATAATATTTAATTTCGCTCGTTACGGTGACAATGTAAGTTACAGATACATAAAGCGTCAGCGGGCTAATAACACAAACACATATTCTATAATAGCGGAGAGCGCGAGGAACGACAATATTTTCACCCCGCCCACACTCGCGCGCAACACATCCGTCGGCGCGGCTATTCCCGGCGCGTGCGCATTCCGACGCCCGCCATTTCTTTTTCCCATCGGACCAAAATAATGTTCGCGACGCCAGAAATATGCACACACTCCGATCCGCGGCAGCGATACACACTTCCTTCAATATTTATAAAACTACTCCACCAGTTTCAGCCTCATGGCCGCCTCTCCTTAGATTCTATGAACATAATTTATATTAGATAGCGCATAAATTTCACGCTTCGTGCCCAGATTCTCCTTCACATGTCCAAGAATGTACAAATTATAACAATACCTCATGAGATTTTAGCCAAGTACAGTTTTTTGGCCACTAAACATATAAAAAAGCTGACCAACCTGTCATTCGTACATCATATATTATACACATGTTTCTTTTATGTATTTATTTATCTGTAAATTAGTAATTAGTTGTTAAATCATATTTGTAGACTCCATTGGCCGTTGTTGTGGTAAGTACAAAGGTATTCTACATGTATTCTCTCTTATTGTCAGAGTCAGAGCCCGAGAAAGAACCCTATTGCGGAGAGAGCGAAACAAACTTTAGAAAATAATTTCCTGTTGCAAGTGAGTCTTTTATTATACAATTGTGTACAAACGACCGTGTCAAATTCAACGACTAAATGTTAATACAACGCCGCTCTGGAATGTTATTCGTATTAACAAACGAACTATAGCTAAAATGAGGATATCCAAGTGTTGTTTATGTTGTGATGTGTTTTGCTTGAAGATTTTTTATTCTATTTGTAGCTAATATATTGTTTTTGTTATACATTCTATGCTGAAATTACTGTTCATTAATTAATGGCTGTTTTGAAATCTTTGTCTTACATTTAATATTTTATTTGTGAATGAATTTATCCCATTCATTTGCTTAAACACAATTCAAGGATTCGTCTCGTAATTGGAATACAATGGAAGCGCTTCGTGTTGGCACGACAGTGCGACAGGGCGAGCTATAAATGCCCTTTTATTGTAATCTACGGCATGATTGCAGATGTTATGTTGAGAATAATAAAATATTTATATACTTAAATATTTGTTTGACAATCGCTTAGAGGTGTCAATTGCCTGTCAAGCAATTTTCGAGACATTGCTTGCCGAGTGTCAGGACTGAACGCCGCGCTTTGCCTCGTTACCAGAACGAGGAAATGAAATGTCCCGTTTACAGTAAGACACCGTGCCGCTGGAACACTCAAAATAAGTCTTTATAAATATACAACTATTTCAGTATGTGTACATACCTATATAAATATCAGTTAAAAACTAATTGATATTTTTGAGTGCCGCTGTACGTACGTCTTAAATTATAATGTTCCAGAGCATTCTCTTAGCGTCCGTACTTAACACGCTATTTTCGATTTTCCTTATTACACCTATATTTTTTTCTTATTTTGTTGTATGAATATGGCACCCGTTTTTTGTTTTTTTATTAATTTTATTGTATCAGTAACATTTGGATATTGGTGTTTTCTAAATTTTACTACGTTATTTTTTAATTACAATTTACTTGTTATTTATTAATAATTATTTTACATCGTAATTATACATAAATAACTATTCAAAATCTTATAAAGCTGTTTTTTCGGTTTATGGCTAGCTTGGTTAGTTATTTTGCAATAATATTATTTTCGTAAATTGATATAATGATTCTTTTTATTAAATGGTACTTATTTATTTTTTGACATGTTGACTTGACTTGACTCTTTGTTACACCCCAGAAATTATAGATCAAAGTAATAAAATAAAAAAGAAATACTTCTATAACGTATTAATTAATGTACAAAAGTCATAGGTAGAAAATTGGCCATTATCCACTTGGCCGTTGCACCGCTTATAACAAACATCTCATTCACGTCGCCATCGATCACCGCTACTACTTGGAGAGCCACCGGAAGAAGCCGCCAATTAAACGCTAGCTAGTATTGACGTTTAAAAGCTGAAGTCTAGCGAAGAAAAGTAATTAATGTATTCACTAACTTACTTATAAACGACGTTTGAGTTATCTTCTTAATTCCAATAAAGGTCAGATTGTCCTTGATGTTGGATTGAAAGTATTATTAAGATCTTGTTTTAATTTTCCAGTTAAAGAAGCAACAACAGCTACAGCAAGAAATCCTGCTGCAGCACTTCCAGCAACAGCAGCAGCAGCTGGCCGAGCAGCACGAGCAGCAGATAAGGCATCACTTGAAGGTGAATATCGAAAAAGTAAATATAAATAAACATTCTCATTCTATTTAGAAATGTAAGAAACGCTAATCGATTATGCAATTTCCCAATGGGAGCCAAATGGATTAAATTCTGTTCACAGTGAAGCTCGTTCAAAAATCTTTTGGCAAATGCTTTACAAGACGTTTTCCACGTAATTGAGATATATTAGTGGAACGCGATAGGCATTCATATAATTAGAACGGTATGATAATAAAAATAACAATGGAAACGTACATACGGTACGCTCGCGTGTGTGCCGGACGGACGGCCCGCGGGCCACGGAGCGGTCGCGGGCTCGGCTATAAATAGAAGTGAATGGCCTAGCCCGTATTCTGCAATTACATCACTCATAATGCGCTCGGATGTATTAACCTAGCGTGACCCCAATTAGCCAGCGAGCGGCCGGCGCGACGACACCGTGTCAATACAAACAAAAGTTTACGAAGCGTCATGCTGTCACCAAAGCGTGTCGTTACGGCCTTGACTCTAAATTTGTGTGTTCCGCAGTGAACAGGCAAATATGATGATTAAAATTACACAAAAATGCATTTGTAGTGCTGCATGTTACGTAAACATTGAGTGAAAACGGCATATGTTGTGTTTTTTGTGTCGTAAGTTTTACAATTTTTATGATTGTGATTCACTTTCTTAAAAGAATTAATCTAAACATAGGAAATATGCGGGCAATGTGGAGATTGTCCAAATTTTAAGTAATTTCCAGGGGTTACATCTGCGGAATCCATGACGCATCGCCGAGCGTGGTTGTCACATCGGAACACGTGCTGTATCATACTCTATTTATATAAATTCTGTCATGACCGCGTTGTTAAAGTCGCGAAAGGCTTTCTATTATGTTGAAATTATTTTGGGTAATTTTTGTGCTTATATTATACAAAAGATAGCATAAACTTTATATCTTTGCAGCTATGGGAGCAGCAGAAAGCAATGGAAGAGGCGGCTTTGCGAGAGGCTCGCGAGGCCCGCGAGGCTCGGGAGGCCCGCGAACGACACGAGCGCGACCGCGTTGAGCTCATGCGGAAGAAGGACAAGCATGAGCACAGCGCCAATGCCTCCACGCAAGTTAAACAAAAATTACAGGTCTGTTGATTCTATACGGATATATAGAATAAGGCAATTTTGTAATAACGTTGTGCTTATAAAAACGTATACTTTTTACAGGAGTTCCTCAAAAAGAAGGCTGCAGCAAATGCTAATGGAACTGTACCTGGTTCGCCCTATAGAAACTGGTAAGGCTCTTACTACTGATACCTTTACATTTGTATTATATGAAATTTATATTTTTCAAACTCTATTATCTATTATAGTAATCAACTTATCTTATATATTATAAACTAGTCATATCGACTTAAATATTTAAGCTTATTTATAATGGATTCCTGTACAGGGGCATCGTGAAGTCGTCGTCGGGCGAGTCCATAACGTCGACAGGCGCGACGGCCACCGCGCACCCCTACCGGATCGCCGCGCCACTTCCGCTGGCGTTAAACGCCGCGCCCCCGCAACCCTCACCCGCAGACTACCCCTTGAGGAAGACAGGTATGAATATCGTACTTGTGTGTGCTGTTTTGATGTGTTGTCGTTTTTGTTGGATCCTAACATTTGATATTGTTTAGAAAAGTGTTTCAATGTGTAGTTTGGATGACGTTTGATTTGATTTGGTTTGATTAGAAATCAATATTTAATAATAAAGGATAAAGTTGATAAAATAGTAGTAAAATAATTTTTCAGTAGCATGGTGTACACAATTTTCAGTCTGTATTTAGTATTAACGTAACATTATTAACAAGTGTGCGAATGCATGATGAGCTACGAAATCGTTGGATAAATAATATGAACACTTACAATGTGCGACCGAACACTTAGTTTAGTCGCCATTACGGCACAGCCGTGTCAGATCCAACGACTTCGTCGCCGTCGTGGTGTCGTTACAATAACCGCATGTGCGTGCAGCGTCCGAGCCCAACATGCTGAAGGTGCGCCTCAAGGCGCGCGTCATCGAGCGCCGCGCCTCCCCGCTCGCGCGCCGCCCGCTCAAGACACGCATCAGGCACCGCAGTGAGTACCGCTACTGGCGCCGTTTGCTGTTTGGTCTTGTCAACTATCAAAAAGTAACTTTCGTGTCCGTCCATCAGTAGAGTACTTTCTATACAATAAATGTTGTGCGCATGCAGATTGCGACGGCACGTCCCCTCGCGGCTCCCCGCCCGGCGCCGTCGCGGCGCCCATCCGCGAGGAGGAGGAGGGCGGCCGCGCGCCCGAGCTGCTCTTCTCGTCGCCCTCGCTGCCCAACATCTCGCTGGGCCGGCCGCACGCGCACGCCGCGCCGCGCCACGCGCCGCCGCACGCGCCCGCGCCGCCCGCCGCCGCGCCCGCGCCGCTGCCGCCCGTGTCCGAGGCCGAGGGCGCCGTGTACGGCGTGGGCGCCGCGCTCGCGCGCCTCGCCAAGCGCCCGCTCGGCCGCACGCACTCCGCGCCGCTGCCGCTCGGCGACCCCGCGCTGCAGCCGCCCTCCGCGCACCACGCGCACCACTACCTGCGCGACCAGATCCGCAAGACCGTGCTCACGCGCGCGCACGACGCCGCCGCGCACCAGCTGCGCGAGGAGGAGGGCGAGGTCATCGACCTCACGGCGCGCCGGCCGGAGCCCGCGCCGCCCGCGCCCGCCGCCCCCGCCGCCGCCGCCCCGCTGGCGCGCGCGCTGTCCTCGCCGCTGGTGGGCGCGCGCCCGCCCGCCACCGGCCTCGCCTACGACGCGCTCATGCTCAAACATGGGTAACTTTTCCATGTGTATATCCACTTTTTATATTTGTTTTGCGCTCCTCTTGTTTTATTTGCTCACGCTTTTAATTGTTATGGTAGTGCACATGTAGAGAGTCTGTGGGAGTGTAAGCGCGCAGTATAACAGCGTTCTGTGTCCAGGTGCGCGTGCGGCGCGCACGCGCCCACGCACCCGGAGCACGGCGGGCGCCTGCAGTCGGTGTGGGCGCGCCTGTGCGAGACGGGGCTGGCGGCGCGCACGGAGCGCACGCGCGCGCGCAAGGCCACGCTGGAGGAGCTGCAGGCCGTGCACACGGAGGCGCACGTGGGCGCGTGGGCGGGGCGCGCGGGCGCGGGCGCGGGCGAGGCCGGCAAGGAGGGCCGCGCCGTGCGCCTCGTGCGCCTGGCCTGCGGCGGCCTGGGCGTGGACGCGGACACGGCGTTCAGCGACGCGCACACGCCGCCCGCCGCGCGCCTGGCCGCCGGCGCGCTGCTCGACCTCGCCATGCGCACCGCGCGCAACGAGCTGCGCAACGGGTACGTTGCACGCCTGTTTCTCACAGTACAATAAACTGTGTACAATAAGCGTGTATTAACTGAATAATCGTCGCAGGTTCGCGATCGTGCGCCCGCCGGGGCACCACGCGGAGCCCAACCAGGCGATGGGGTTCTGCTTCTTCAACAACGTGGCGATCGCGGCGCGCCTGCTGCACACGCGGCTGGGCCTGCAGCGCATCCTCGTGGTGGACTGGGACGTGCACCACGGCAACGGCACGCAGCAGATCTTCTACTCGGACCCGCACGTGCTGTACATGAGCCTGCACCGCCACGACGACGGCAACTTCTTCCCGGGCACGGGCGCGGCGACGGAGTGCGGCGCGGGCGCGGGCCTGGGCTACACCGTCAACGTGGCCTGGCCTGGGCACCCGCCGCTCGCCGACGCAGAGTACCTGGCCGCCTTCCGCACCATCATCATGCCCATCGCCAAGGTGGGTCCGTCCCATATGTTCTCACTATGTACTACATTTATGTACAAAAAAAAATCTGACAAACCTTTAAAAAGTTAGGACTTTTTTATCGTTGTAAAATAAAATGCCATTTGTCAAGAACGACGCACGCAGACACAAACATATCAAAGAGAAACCGCCGCATACGCCTCAGAGTCGTAAGTATCGGCGGCAAAGTTCAAAGTTGTTTAACCTTTAGTAGTATTTTTGTAGTAGTATGTGTTTACGTTATTGGTATCTATGCGTAACTGCGTCACACGAAGTACAGGTATGGATAAATATCGTGAAATGAAAATAAATCCTACGTCTAAACTGTTGAGGTATCTTGATCAATTTTTTTATTTATTATATGCTGTTCCCGTAAAAGGAGCGTTGACGCTTCCATCCTGTATAGGTAGGTTGACTGTCAAAGTTTTTGAGGATTTGTTGTATATTAATTTAGTAATTTAATGAAATAATAAAAATATATACGTTTAAGGAAATGCATAAATATATATTTGTATAATAATAAATAAGAATCTTGAAAAGTGTGTGTTACCACTAAGTCCCCTGGTGCAGGAGTACGACCCGGAGATCGTGCTGGTGTCGTGCGGGTTCGACGCGGCGGCCGGCCACCCCGCGCCCATGGGCGGCTACAGCGTGTCGGCCGCCTGCTTCGCGCACATGACGCGCGACCTGCAGGCGCTGGCGGGCGGCCGCGTGGTGCTGTCGCTGGAGGGCGGCTACGACCTGCCCGCCATGTGCGACTGCGCGCAGGAGTGCGTGCGCGCGCTGCTGGGCGAGCGCCTGGCCGCGCCGCCGCTGGCCGAGCTGGCGCGCGCGCCCGCCCCGCACGCGCAGCGCGCCCTCCGCGCCGCGCTCGCCGCGCAGGCGCCCCACTGGCCCGTGCTCAAGCGCTACGGCGCGCTCGCGGGCGTGTCCGCGCTGGAGGCGGGCGCGGGAGCGGGCGCGGGCGCGGGAGCGGGCCGCCTGCAGAGCGAGCGCGACGCGGCCGACACGGCGGCGGCCATGGCGTCGCTGTCCGTGCAGACGCTCGCGCCGCCGCAGACGCAGCCGCTGGCGCTGAGCCGCTCGGAGAGCGAGCGCTCGGTGTCGGAGGAGCCCATGGAACAGGATGAGGGCAAGTGAGCCCCCGTCTCCCCCTGCCTCCCCCGGCGACCCCCGCACGGGTGATTAAGACAAATCTTAATTTGAAAGCTTTAAAGTAGAAAAATGTTAAGTGTACAAAATATTATATATATATAGTATATGCTTTAAGTATACGCGGGGACTCTCAACTGTCGGAAACTTGTTTCAACATTCCGTCGAACCTTTGTATTATCTGTTTGTATCTATACCAAAGACTTCACGTTTGAGAAAATATATATATTATATATTTAGATGATATAGATAAATAAATGTTTGTACGTTCTAATGTCTAAAGTCTAATGTATAACGTAGTGTAATGTAGCGTATAGTAGCTGTGGATATTGTTATTTTTGTATAAATATGTATAAAAAAATAAAGTTTATAAACTCGGTGTTCTGTGTCCTCGAAGGAAAGGAGTCGTATCGACCGAACGTGATATTTTATTATTGTAGGGAATTACATTTATATAATAATGATATAAAGATATAATAAAAAAAATTCGGTATACATACTATATTATATATATACAAATAATGGGTGTTGTCGTTCCTCAGTAGTCGCGGAGTGATCATACTCTAAACTCTCCGCATGTACTTCAGTGTAACTTAACCTTCCCATGTAGTGCATCATGCAGTATATAAATATATATAATAAAAAAATATTTTTCTAAGGCTGTCTGTATATGTTTGTATGGATGTGATGTATGGGTATGTGTATGTGTGTGTGTGTGAGCGTACGGATGCGATCCTGGTCTCGCTCGTCGTATTTAAACAATGTTGTATCTTTGAGAGTTTTATTGTTAAATTGGAATACAGATGAAATAATTATTTAATAAATGTATATATTATATATATTTGGAAATAAATGTGTATTTTTATTTATTTGTTTCTTGCTTTACCTTTATCTGTAGTGTAGTATTTGCTTTGCGTAGGTATTCGAGCAAGCTTAATTTTAGTATTAAATTAAATTTTACATTAAAGTACTAAAGTAAAGTAAAAATAAAAAAAAGATATACATTTAAGTTTGATTTATTTAAAGATCAATTTTTAACTCGTATATTTCCTTTATACTTAGATTTTATTTACTTAATAAAAAAATAATATTACATTCAAATATTTAAAACTAAGGCAATGAATATATTATTTTATTGCGATTGACTTTCATATTTTTTATATTACATTATTTGTTCTCCTATACTCACTTAAATCTAGATACATTAACAAAAAATCCCAGAAGTATATAATATAGTAATAGAGAAAAAAATAGCAGTACAATATAATATAGAAGGTAAATTTATTTTTTTATCTAATTTAAAAATAGCTCAAAATAGTTAAAAAAAACAATTATAGTCCAATAAATGCTAAAAACCCAAGTATTACAAATTTTACTTATAAACATCTCTTATAGGTGGTATATGATTAAATTTTGTTGTGGGTTCGAATCCACTAAATTAAATATTAATAATACAAGATGTCCATAATTATAATTTAAGCCGTAGTGGCGCAGCGACATATCTTATGACTAAACGCAACGATTGTGGGTTCGCTCCCCATTTGGGGAATGAATTATTTAAATTGCCTCTCCTTGACAAGACAAAGCGCACCGTTTTTCGCCACT